>JABACO010000010.1:0-34536 GCA_013339895.1 Ephydatia muelleri
TGGCCCTGACAAATTAGTAGCAGCCAAAGCAGAATTCGCCTTATACAACACTGATTAGCAGCACCTCTAGTGCAACTATATTAAATTTTATGATATAATATTATTATTATTATTATTATTCAAGTTTTTCAATAAATACACTCATCAGTAGTAGGTTCAACACTCAAACCAGTATATCTTACATTACATTAATTACCAAATATGGTGATGTGAAGGTAAAAAAATTGTCATATAGGTTTATTAATGCATGATACATATAGGTAGGGGGTTCTCAATTATACACAAATCACTCCACAACACACACCCCTTCCCGTCCCGTGGCCGTCCCAAACGAACGTTCCCTTCCCGTGGCCGTCGTCCCATGGGAACGTTCCCGTCCCACGTGAACACCCCCGTCCCATAGAGACCTGGTGCCATGGGGTGTGTGAAGGAGACCTGGTGCCATGCATGGGGTGTGTGGAAGTTTGTCCTCATTGCCAGCGATGGCTTGTGGAATGTAATGACCCCCAATGAAGTGGTGAGCTTTATTTGGAAATATGAGCACGACATGGCACACAACAAAATCATAGTCAGTGCCCCCTACATACTTCACCACTCAACAATCGATCCATCACTCTAAATCACAATCACTCTTTTCCGCAGTTAATAAGTAACTGTGTGTGCATGTATACCCATACTCGTCAGTACTCTATATGCAAATCATCACATCTTATTACAGCTGGAGGCCCACCTCAATCCTAGGTCTGGGGACTGTCCACAGTTCAATATCCAATGTTGATTGCAAGCTTTGAACAACGCAGTGGTTAAAGCTTGCTTTTCAGTGACTTTCCAACCTTACTTGCAACTATGCATACATCAAAGCGCACTACACACAAAACACTGCAAAAAAAATTAGTCTAGATACTCATGCTTTTGCTTCATTATTTGACAGCAGAGAAAGTTGCAGCAGCAACCCGTGTATTTGGCACAGCTGTGCAGAAGTCTCTTCACGCTGCAGGATTGGCACCAGAGGCACTCAAAATAGTGCCGGTTGGCCGTGTATTGACCAATGTAGAAGGGAAGACCCTTTTTGAGTGCCTCAGGGACAACTCTCTGACAAAAGATGATAAAAAGGGTATCTGCAAGCAACTAAAGCATTTAGGGGAGGTGTTGACTAATGAAGGCCATGTTCATGGGGATTTGCATTCCAGTAATATCATTGTGGCTGCCAATAACAAATTATGTGTAAGCCCCTCCTGTTCAGAATCAGGCACCCTTAGCTCGGCCCCCCACCCCCCCCCCCACTGTTTGTGGTGTCCTTGCTGGCCCCCGCCTAGCCCCATTTGAAGGAGCAGGAGGTAAGACGGAAAAAAAACTAATAAATCACCCTGAAATTACTCTCTTTCTGCATTAGATGCCCCCCGCCCAGCCCCAGAAGGAACAGGAGGTAAGACTGAAATGACTCATTTAACCATCTCTGCAGTTCAAGTTTCACACATAATCAAAATTTCATTTTCAAACTCAATACCAATTTTAATTAAAAAAACCACAGGCACATGGTCTAGTCTAGAGGCAGCAGCTATGCATTCTCTGCCCTCCGTAGGACTTGCTACGTCCACCCCCATCAGGGGTCCTCATGGCTGGCTCGGCCCCCCACCTCCCCCCACCCCCCCTGTTTGTGGTGTCCTCGCTGGCCCCCGCCTAGCCCCAGTTGAAGGAGCAGGAGGTAAGACGGAAAAAAAACTAATAAATCAACCTGAAATTACTCTCTTTCTGCATTAGATGCCCCCCGCCCAGCCCCAGAAGGAACAGGAGGTAAGACTGAAATGACTCATTTAACCATCTCTGCAGTTCAAGTTTCACACATAATCAAAATTTCATTTTCAAACTCAAATACCACACAATATACACACATCGTACAGCTGCAGTACCTCGTGAGGTCCCCCTTGCTGTTCGTGGTGTCCCTCCTGGTAAGAATGACAATTACACATCCGACACATCTGTCACTTCACCACTTCACTTTTTAGCTAATATCACACCAAGCAACATTATTCCGTGGGGGAGAAGGAAGCTGCAGCCTAACTCATATGTAGAGAAAAGTAGGTTAAAAATATGTTTGCACTGGTACGATGAAAATCACCATTACTTCCCTTTAGGGCCATACAACAAAAAGAAAAAGATGGACGACCGGAAATAAACAGATTACCCGTCTATTTCTTCATGTCTTTGTTTAGTCATGCATGTTCTTACACGGAGATAATCACTTGTAAAATAAAGGGTATATATAAAGTGGGACTTTGAAAATATTGCTAAGTGTACACGCTCCAAAAAGAGGGACGAAAGGGGTTTAAAAAAAGGCTAAACATTACCCTAGTCAGGTCTATTGCCAGAGCCATCCTGGCAAGGGATCCTCTTCCTTCATAACTCTGTGTGCATGAGTGTGTGTGCGTGTGCGTGTGTGTGTGTGTTGTTTGTACTTGTTTCATAAGTTGCGACGGGAATGATCCATTGCGACGAGAATGATCTATTGCGACGGGGATAATCCATTGCGACGGGAATGGTGCATTTTGCGACGGGAATGATCTATTGCGACAGGAATAATCCATTGCGACGGGAAGGGTGCATTGGGACGGGAATAAAAGTAATGCGACGGGAATGATCCTTTGCTACGGGAATGATCGTTTGCGACGGTAATGATCCATTGCGACAGGAATGATGTCTTGCAACGGGAATGAACCTTTGACTTCATTTGGACCTGGACAGTATTGGGGTGGACATAGAGGACCTGACAGTAGTGGGATGGACATAAAGGACCTGACAGTAGTTAGGTCGTAATAGAGAACGAGACAGTAGTTGTGTTGTCATAGAGGACCTGACAGTAGAGGAGTGGACAGGTGGACAAAGAGGCTGACAGCAGATGGTTGTCTCTGTTTCTTCGAAATTTTCTTTTTTTGACATCTTGACGTACAAAAATGGGAAAAGTTGAGTGCTAGTTTTTACTCAGGATGGCCACTAAGAACCACTCTTAATTCATATTCCTGTCCCAATCATATATAAAAGTCCCACCGCCTCTTTTCATCCCAATGACATTGTCCTATCCTATCACTTTCATCCCTCCCCTCACCGTTGCATTACTTTTATTCCCGTCCGGTCGCAATGCGACGGAAATGATCTTTTGCGACGGGAATAATCGATTGCAACGGCAATGACCCTTTGCGATGGGAATGATCTATTGCGACGGGAATAATTCATTGCGACGGGCAGAGTGCATTGCAACGGGAATAATCGCTTGCGACGGGAATGACTCTTTGCGACGGGAATGATGAATGGGAATGATGGTACACAGGAGAAGAATTTTGAGTGTTCTGAATGTGGGAAGGTTTTTGGACAAAGGGGATACCTGTGTCGGATGTGTAATTGTCATTTTTACCAGCAGGGACACCAGGTGGGGGCCGAGCTAAGGGGGCCAACTGTGTGTGTGTGTGTGTGTGTGTCACCAATACACAGGATCTAGATCTCGTCACAATTATGCTATGTGTGTGTACATGTGCATGTGTGTGTACACATGTGTGTACATGTACATGTGTGTACTGTTACTGTGTGTTTGTGTGCGATGGGTGTGCAGGTCCATCCAACAAGAAATTGGTCTATTTTTGGAGGTTTCAGAACCAGTAAAAGTTCCTACTAACTTCTGGAACAAGAATACAAGGCTGTGTACTTGACGAATTTGACTGCCCATGGCTGACAATGGTGGACTTCTTCTCATCGCTGTCTGTGCAGTGGTCCACAAGTGCGCTAGATGATTCCAGCAGCTACATCCATCAACAAACTTATTTAACTATGTATTGTAACGAGATGTAATTCTGAAGAATAATTTTTTTAAACCCATGATTTCAATTATTCATACATTATGATTTTCATTACGCCAGTGACTGATTTACCCACGAGAAAAGCAGCCAATTCACGTGCGCTCTACACTTCTGAAATCACGCTACCCGAAGTACGAAGGTCTAATCACAACCGACAAAAACCGTAACGGTTGTCAAAAGTTGGCCGTGTAAATGGACATGAAAAAATGGCAGGAGAGTCTATCCGCTTCACAGACAACAGAACTACAGCCGTAACCAAACTGGCGTTTTACAATCTTCTCAAAGAAGAAGGTGTGGAGTCGCCGAGCCTAACGGAGTACTTTAGAGCGGATACCGCTTTTGAATCAGATAAAGACCAACGTTTTGTTTACGACGTGGCGGAAAAGTTGCAACGGAGTGTGGTTCTTATGGGCAAAGTTAAGCGCGAAGGGTCCATCTGCTTCAACATTCAAGACTTCCACGAGCGGGAGTGGGACATACATCACGGCAACGTCTATAGGGAATTCACGACAATTGTTACAACCGCTTTTGAAGACGACGTTTTCAACTTCGGACGGTTCATCAGTTTCTTCTGCATATCTGTTAGTTTCGCCATGTACGTGTTTCTCAAAGGGATGGAAGACGCCGTGACCAGCATCCATGCCTGGACTGATCAAGCGATCGAGAACAACCTTGGCCGCTACTTCGTGAGGGATGGTGGATGGGTGAGTTTCTTCCTCCTGCTTTTCTTTTCTTGTTCTGTAATTTTAACGTGGAGTGTGATGGCTGCTTTTGGTTGTGTGTGTGTGGGGGGGGGGGGGGGGGGGGGGGGGAATTCAAGAAGCGTGCTCATCAAAATGAATTCGTTTAGTAGATACCTCACAATCTCCTCTGATCTGTCCATCTGTCACCAAGTAAGAAACCACCATACACTGCAAGTACTAGCACTATGGTTGGTTATACACACTAAAAAACCATGTATAACTTTGGTATAAGCGCACATAATTTGATTATGTGCGCTTATACCAAAGTTATATATGGTGTATAAGCATAGTCTACTTGCAGTGATAGTGCCAGGGTGTAGGTGTCAGTGAGATGTGTGTAGTGTGAATTCAAACTCAATTTTGTTTCCCTGTTAGGGTGGCTTTAGTGAGTATGCTGATCGGCTAGTAACACGCTTAAAGAAAGATGTCTACCCCCAAGAGAGCCTGTTGGAACGGCAGGTGACTGGCATGGGGACATCATCTGTTTTTCCACTGACTGCAGCAGGGATCATTGGAGCTGCTGTCTTGGCAGCCTATGCCTATGTGATGAAGAATGCATTCTCTTGACGTTTGCTGCTTTTTCTTTTTTTTTGATGACCGCATTGCCCCAATGTTATTAGGGTTATCATGGGGCACAATCATTATATTTATTCAGCCTGATTATATTATTTTCATAAAAGATTGCGAGGGGAGTGGAGGGAGGTATTTAGGACTTTATTAGAGAGAGAGAGGTTCTTTTCATGGAAATAAATAAACGATATGATGAATAAATAAGTAATCACATTCATGAATAGATACTGATCTGTGGAGATAACAAGATTTGTGAAAGTACTGAGTTGGTTTCTTTACACATTATAATCACTTACAATACTACGGAATATTTCAATGAGCATCTATATTGACGTAAGTAGATATCGTGAGTATAAGACTAACTTGAAGTTTTTTCAGTTTGTTTGATCATATACTATAGGTATATATGGAGTGTACTCACGATATAGCCATAATTGTCATCTTCATCCGCAAAATGTACCCTTTTGACGTGAACACAACTCATCAAACAAACTGTTTATGGCACCTAATGCTTACCTTTTTAGGAGGAGAAGGTGTCTAATAATAACATCATAAGGGTCAGAACACAACAATATTTGACTCAGTACAAAAATCATACCAAAACTCTGAATGCACCATATAGTTGTCAGCCCCAGATTAAAAAATTGATGCAGGTACTGTCGGTTTGGAGCAATGGGAGGGGGGCGGGGCGGTCCCCCCCCCCCCCCCCCCCCCCCCATGGCCTGGCAGCAATTGCCGCTTTTGCCTCTGACGTCACACATGAATTAAGTAGGTCAACTTTGTAACGTAAAGGTGGCCATACACTAGGCAACATTTCGGCGCGCAGCATGTTGCGTGCAACATGTTGCACGCAACAATACCATGCAGAACTAGGCAACATTTTCCGAAGGTTGCCATTGGCAATTTAGTGGTATTCATTATGGCGTAAGCTGATGTCGTTCGTGCTGCTGTATTTGTAATAGCATAGAAGAAACAAAGGGAAAGGTCGACGTGGGTAAAGAAGTGGCTGCTTAGTCGTGGAGCGCATGGAGCATGTGAACATCTTTTACAAGAGCTGAACTAATCACAATGGTCTAGTTACTAAATTAAAAATTACTTTCATCTTATGACTCACTTGGCATTCAGTTATACTGGCTTCCTCTCCAGGGGGTGGAGCCAGTTCTCTTACTTGGCTTAGAAGCTGGGGGAGTGAATAAGGAAAGTCAGGAGGGCAAGATCCAAAAATAGTGTCGTCTGCCTTGGGGTGGGAGGTCAGTCGGCCCAGCTTCTCTACCATGGCATCAAACAGGCTCTGGTAACTTTTCAATAGCTCACCTTCCCTAACCGCACAACACATCATTCAACCCATGAAAGTGAAAGTAATTTTTAATTTCAGTGCACAACCTCTTCAATCTGAGCTCCAGCTGGTGTAGATGGCTCTGACTGATAGCATATGGCCAGCTGATGGGCCTCCACACTCTCGTTCTAACAGTAAATATAATTAACTACCAGCAGGTTCACACACACACACACACACACACACACACACACACACACACACACACACACACACACACACACACACACACACACACACACACACACACACACACACACACACGCTTTGTTCGTACCCTTGACTCTGCATGTGGTTTTGTCTGTGTAAGTTAGTTGAAAATGTAATAGTCCCATAGAAATGGCATAATGTGATGCTGGATGATATATCAACCAACTTTCGTGTCTGTGTTATCATATTCATAGACCGGCGTTCCTAGGCCTGCCCAGGCAAGCCTTTTCCTGCCCAGACATAGTCAGGGAATAATCCGTTGGGACGGGAATGATACTTACACGGAGATAGTCCTTCATCTTTGGTCCCCTGCCCTTCATCCCCCCGCCCTTTATACCTAGTCCCCTGTCCTACATCACGCGCAATACCCATGATCTGAGGCCATGACCTTCTCGTTCACTTCAAAAGAATTCATGTACATATTACGCTATTGGATATACCTCCTAACACATTGTATCTTTCAGCAGAGAGTTTCTGTCTGTACACAAACCATTGGTGCACCACTTCAAAGCCGAGCCTGTACACGTAAACACAAGACACAACAGTTATCACATCGCTTACGTACCAAGTTTCTCATAGCATAATTGTGACGAGATCTAGATCCTGTGTATTGGTGACACACACACACACACACACAGTTGGCCCCCTTAGCTCGGCCCCCACCTGGTGTCCCTGCTGGTAAAAATGACAATTACACATCCGACACAGGTATCCCCTTTGTCCAAAAACCTTCCCACATTCAGAACACTCAGATTTTGACAGGAATGAAGTAATGCAACGGGAATGATACTCTGCCACGGGAATTATCCATTGCGACGGGAATTACCAGTTGCGACAAGAAAAAAGTAATGCGACGGGAATGATCCTTTGCAACGGGAATAATAAAGTAATGGTCTATTGCGACGGGAATGAAGTAATGCGACGGGAATGATACGTTGCGACGGGAATGATCATTGCGACGGGAATAAAGTAATGCGACGGGAATTAAGTAATGCGACCGAAACGATCTATTGCGACGGGTTTAAAGTTCCTGTTCCTGATTCCTGGTTACTCTGTTCAGTCTTCATGTAGGGGACATCAGGGGCACTGACTATGTAGGGGACATCAGGGGCACTGACTATGTAGGAGGCACTGACTATGTTGGGGGTATTGACTATGTAGGGGACATCAGGGGCACTGACGCACTATGTTGGGGACATCAGGGGCACTGGCTATGGGTGCACTGACTTTGTAGAACTAATCACTGTTTGATGCTTTCTGCAGTTGCAATTAAGTGATCGCAAATATCATTCAAAACGTGATCTCACGTGACTCTTGTAAGCCAATAAAAACGTGATCTCTGATCTTTAGAACAGCAGGTGAGATAGATAAGGATTGCGGTAATGTTTGCACGTATAAGTGGTGTTTAGACAAGTATGGAGATATGCCCCCTAGCGTACGAGAAGCTACATACTGTACGCTATTGGCCAAAGAGGTTTACGAACGTACTGTAGAACGTACTGTACTGCACTAGCTCTGCTGACGCTGGCTAATCTCCTCCCATTAAACAATATCAGTACAGTGTGTATGTGTGTGGGTTTTGGAGCATTCAACATTCAGCGCAACGGTGAAGCTTTGTCTAGAACCACATACATGTAAAAATAGGTGATGATAGCGTGTGAGGATGTTTGGGGGTGGAAGCTGGTAGAGGAAATGTAGTGTGATAGTCTACAGCAAGCGTTCTCAATAGACCCTTAAAAAAACCCCTTTGTCTCCTGAATACTAATTCCTTAACTGAACTTCCTTTGTCAGTTTATGCCGGGTTGAAAGAGAATTAATCTCCTTCCTCTTTTCTCACTGTAGAGGTTGCTGGCTGTTCCTGTTTAGTGACTACTGGTATATTCTGTTATTATTGTTGCAGCTTGTGATACCATTCCTAATGGCAGACGCACAACAACAAAGGGAAAGGGTAAGTTGTAATGTAATTCTCCAAATTGAAACTGTACCTACATTATTTGTTAATAGTTCTAACAGGAAATATAATGGTTCACACACACACACACACACACACTTTGTTTGTACCCTTGACTCTGCATGTGGTTTTGTCTGTGTAAGTTAGTAGAGCTAGTGTATTGCTATACCCCCATTTATCATTGATAGGTGTAAATAACGTTTTAGCCATGAGGCTAGGCGCTCGCTTAGGGCCTTTAATAAAATCACAATTAAACGCACACATTACACACACAAGCACGCATGCACACACATACACAACAGTCCCGCACCCCCCCCCCCCCCCCCCCTCCCCTGCCAAAACGCTCCTGCTATCTACGCTACACTATAGGACTACCAATTTGTGGTGTGTACACTTAGCGATATTTTCAAAGGTACATCTAGGATCAGGTACATCATCTAGGATTACTTCAGGTACATCTACGCAACCCCTCGTGTGTGGGTGGGGGACTCTGTTCCATTTAGGGGATACATCTGGAACGCTGCGTCTTAAATCAGTTTTTCTTCATTCAGTTTCATTTTCCCCAATCTCCCAGTGCAAATAGATGCGATACTTACATTTATAAGAACATTGGAAGAATGGTCACCAACATATTTTCTCTTTGCAATGAGAATAATCTTATTCTTTGTTCCCCTCATCCCTCACATCTTGTCGCACACTTGCATGTCATAGTTTTCATTATGTAGCGATTATAATTATAATTTGGTTTTACTGCTATGTTTTTTTTTGTGTGTAGATAACTCATCCAATTTACTTATCGAGCATGGAGAATGCTGCCTCAATAATTGGACTAAATTCACCTACGACATCACCACTTATTTCAGAATGTTACAACCAATGTAATAAGTCTATCTTTGACATCAGTGAAATGCAGTTATACAGTATGCAGGAAATAGTCAACAAATTGAGTGTTGAACACAACGAAAAGCATGGTGAAACAACCATGAACTTAATGAAAGAAATCCTTCATGGCATAACCGGGTTAGAAATGCACCAACCTAAGTCATTTTCAGTTAGGGATCTTCATCAATTCATGCCAATAGTTAATTTTGTTAAAGAAGACATGCAACCCGATTTATGCATTGTAAGCAACGGACATGCTGTATTGTTTGCTGAAGAGGATTCATATCAGTGCACTAAGATAGAGAGTTGCATTAGAAAAGCATGTTTTTATGCCAATTTTCACTGCCGATATCTCGCCACACACAATTTGGAATCTTCTGGCTATTGTATACATTTCCCTTCCGCTCATTCAAGAGCCAAGGACAAGAAAAGTGTTGCAGCAATCATTAGTTGCACTTGGTCATATGACAAATTCCGTTTTGTGTACTCAGCACAACCTTTGGATTTGAACAATTTAAAGCAATCTATTGTTGATGTCGTAAACAATATTACTGCTCTCCAATTTCAAAATAGCAGGGATGTGGCAACATTATATTACTTGTTCAAGCTTGACTTGAACAAAGTAAATACAACCATGTTCCTTGTCAGTAAAGGGTGGAAATGCACTTCTCAATGCTCGAGCGGAAATTCTATTGTTTTGAAGGTGACGGATACGAAAGACCAGCAAGTACTTAAGTTTGTGAGTTTTTCGGTTGCTTGGAATTTGCAGCGAATAAAACAGCAGGATTCTTCTTCATCCTGTGCACATCTTCTTCATTTTGACAAATTTCTAAACGGTCCTAATTCCAAAGTATCAGTTTTCACGTATAAAGTCTGCAATCCACCACTTACTGAGGTAGAAGCCAAAGAGTGCCTATGCGAATTTTCTCAACTGCTGATTAGTGCTCTTGAAGTTGTGCATGCAGTAGGTATTGAACACTGCGACATACGGCTTGAAAACATATGCTTTGATCCAACGACCAATCGCATAGTTTTTATTGACCTCGATCGTGCTGTGAATCGAAACGAAGATGGATTTTGCATGGACATGTACGCAAAGAACTCTTGCATGTTTTCCAATTTACTGGTGCCGTCAGTGGACTTTGTCCAGTTAGGTTACATGGTACTGTGGATTACTCACTTCAATGAAACGGTGTACGATTTCCAATTCTCTGGAAATTCCAACTATCATCGTATGCACTTTTTTGCTGGATTGGATAATGAACATGAGCTTGTTATAAGTCTGATCAGACATGGTAAAGTCCCCAATGTCCCCAATAATCTTCCAGGACGTTCTCTACTTTGTGAAGTGCTCGAACAAAGACATTAAGATCTTTCTGCTGTATGTTGTGTATACTGTGTGTATTAGAACATTAAACCCGTAAGATCTTTCCGCTGTATGTTGCATATATACTGTGTGTATTTGAACATCAAACCCGTTTGATCAATTCATCGTGGGGTTCACAAGATTAACAAAGGTTTGATTACATGGCTCCCCTTCCACCCCTCCTCCCCTTCAATCCCTCTCCTCCTGTTGTTCCTGTTTTGTGACGGACATGGGTTCCATTGCGACGGAAAGGGTGCATTGAAGAGTGCATTGCGACGGGAATAATCTCTTGCAACGGCAATGACCCTTTGCGATGGGAATGATCTATTGCGACGGGAATAATTCATTGCGACGGGCAGAGTGCATTGCAACGGGAATAATCGCTTGCGACGGGAATGACTCTGCGACGGGAATGATGAATGGGAATGATGGTACACAGGAGAAGAATTTTGAGTGTTCTGAATGTGGGAAGGTTTTTGGACAAAGGGGATACCTGTGTCGGATGTGTAATTGTCATTTTTACCAGCAGGGACACCAGGTGGGGGCCGAGCTAAGGGGGCCAAGCCAGCATGAGTACCTCTGATGGGGGGTGGACGTCGTACCAAGTCCTACGGAGTGACACATGGACAGGCAGCAGAGTTGCCTGTCCTGGGGCCCTGGCATCGGGGGACAGTTCCATACCAAGCGAACCAACTTGTTCCCAAGGGGAATCACATATCATTTGACATGAGACCCGAAGGACGACTAGGTCACCTTCACTACTGTCCTCTGTCCAATTGGTGTGTGATTAAGGGAACTTTAAAAGAAAAATACAACAAATGGTAACATTCCCACATGTGGGACATCAAGGGTCCTCATGCTGGCTCGGCCCCCTTAGCTCGGCCCCCCATTGTGGGGGAATGATCTATTGCGACAGGAATAATCCATTGCGACGGGAAGGGTGCATTGGGACGGGAATAAAAGTAATGCGACGGTAATGATCCTTTGCTACGGGAATGATCATTTGCGACGGTAATGATCCATTGCGATAGGAATGATGTCTTGCAACGGGAATGAACCTTTGACTTCATTTGGACCTGGACAGTATTGGGGTGGACATAGAGGACCTGACAGTAGTGGGATGGACATAAAGGACCTGAGAGAACGAGACAGTAATTGTGTTGTCATAGAGGACCTGACAGTAGAGGAGTGGACAGGTGGACAAAGAGGCTGACAGCAGATGGTTGTCTCTGTTTCTTCGAAATTTTCTTTTTTTTGACATCTTGACGTACAAAAATGGGAAAGTTGAGTGCTAGTTTTTACTCAGGATGGCCACTAAGAACCACTCTTAATTCATATTCCTGTCCCAATCATATATAAAAGTCCCACCGCCTCTTTTCATCCCAATGACATTGTCCTATTCTATCACTTTCATCCCTCCCCTCACTATATTATATATGAAGACACAGATGTAAACAGTTAGGTTTACCTCCACCATCTTTCTTCTTACTCCGCATGTTTCGGTTTCGCTGTCTTTTTCTGCTATCATAGACACTGACTATGTATGTTGCACTGACTATGCATAGGGGAGATCAGGGGGCACTGACTATGTAGGGGACATCAGGGGCACTGACTATCTCCGTGTAAGTATCATTCCCGTCCCAACGGCGATGGGAATGATCTATTGCGACGGGAATAATTCATTGCGACGGGCAGAGTGCATTGCAACGGGAATAATCGCTTGCGACGGGAATAACTCTTTGCGACGGGAATGATGAATGGGAATGATGGTACACAGGAGAAGAATTTTGAGTGTTCTGAATGTGGGAAGGTTTTTGGACAAAGGGGATACCTGTGTCGGATGTGTAATTGTCATTTTTACCAGCAGGGACACCAGGTGGGGGCCGAGCTAAGGGGGCCAAGCCAGCATGAAAACCTCTGATGGGGGTGGACGTCGACACATGGACAGGCAGCAGAGTTGCCTGTCCTGGGGCCCTGGCATCGGGGGACAGTTCCATACCATGATAAGCATATGAAAAGATTTGCACTATACTTAATTCTATTTAATTTCAATACTACCAAAATAAAAGTTGTGCTATCATTACCAAAAGTAATGTTAAACAGTTGCGACGGGAAGGGTGCATTGTAAAAGTAATGCGACGGGAATGATCTCTTGCGATGGGTATAATCCATTGCGACGGAAATGAAAGTAATGTTACGGGAATGATCTGTTGCGACGGGACAAATCAATTGCGACGGGATGTGTACATTGCAACGGGTATAAAAGTAATGCAACGGGAATGATCCTGTGCGACGGGAATGATCCATTGCGAGTCTGGATCCAGTACCTCATGTCTGATTATGGAGGGAGAAGGGAGGGAGGGACGGGAATGAGATGTATTGCGACGGGGATAATCCATTGCGACGGCATTTTGCGACGGGAATGATCTATTGCGACAGGAATAATCCATTGTGACGGGAAGGGTGCAAGGGAGGGAGAGAAGAGGGAGGGAGAGGAGGAGAGGGGAGAGGGAGAAGGCAGAGACGTCACGTTATAAGTTCATTTATTAGTGAGGTTTATCTGTTTTATCCGTGAGTACGAGTATCCGTGTACTTGGGTTTGTTATTTAAGCGTAGACGAATGGAAGTGTTGAAAATAGGAAGTCAATAGCATTTACTGTTTGAAAGATATACAGTAGCGGTCAAAAAAAGTACACGTAACGTACATGTATAGTGTTTAATTCGTCGGGCGGGCGGTCCTACTAGCCCCAGTTGAAGGAGCAGGAGGTAAGACGGAAATAGGTAAATGTATAGTACACGTGCCTTCAATTCCTGCTTCAAAGTCGCAGGGAGGCAACAAAGATATACCCCCAAACAGTTGGCCTGCTGGTAGCCTCCCTCGACCTTGAAGCGGAACTTTCGCTCCCCCTTTCCAAAACAGCGGCTGTGGCTGTATGCTATCTCCCTCAGCATTGCATCTGGGGAGATGCCAAGTTGTTGTGAGGCCATTGTGGTGGCGTGGTACACATATGTGTGGCATGGTACACATATGTGTGGCTCGAGCACAATAGCCCACAGCTTACCACTGTGCCACTGATATTCTGTGCACCGGACCAGGTATTATTAATCCAGTGCTGCTGATGATGGTCGGTAATAACATAGCCACTCAACCCCCCCAAGACACTTTTTGTAGACACCCCCTAGGACAGTGACATAGCCACCCTACCCCCCCAAGACATTTTTTATAGACACCCCCTAGGACGGTGACATAGCCACTCAACCCCCCCCCCCCCCCCCCCCCAAGACACTTTTTGTAGACACCCCCTAGGACAGAGACATAGCCACTCAACCCCCAAGACACTTTTTGTAGACACCCCCTAGGACAGTGACATAGCCACTCAACCCCCCCCCCCCCCCAAGACACTTTTTGTAGACACCCCCTAGGACAGTGACATAGCCACTCAACCCCCCCCCCCCCCCAAGACACTTTTTGTAGACACCCCCTAGGACAGTGACATAGCCACCCTACCCCCCCAAGACATTTTTTATAGACACCCCCTAGGACGGTGACATAGCCACTCAACCCCCCCCAAGACACTTTTTGTAGACACCCCCTAGGACAGTGACATAGCCACCCTACCCCCCCAAGACACTTTTTTTAGATACCCCCTAGGACAGTGTCATATAGCCACTCTACCCCCCCCCCCCCCCCCCCCCCCAAGACATTTTTTATACACACACCCTAGGACAGTGACATAGCCACTCAACCCCCCCAAGACACTTTTTGTAGACACCCCCTAGGACAGAGACATAGCCACTCAACCCCCCAAGACACTTTTTGTAGACACCCCCTTTTCTGTTTTATCACAATGGAGAGCTGGTGTGTGTCACTAGCAATGGAGAGCTGGTATGTGTCATTAAGCATTGGAGAGCTGGTGTGTGTCACTAGCAATAGAGAGCTGGTGTGTGTCTCTTAGCAATGGATTGCTGGTGTGTGTCACTAGCAATGGATTGCTGGTGTGTGTCATTAGCAATGGAAAGCTGGTGTGTTTCACTAGCAACAGAGAGCTAGTGTGTGTCTCTTAGCAATGGAGAGCTGGTGTGTGTCACTAGCATTGGAGAGCTGGTGTGTGTCATTAGCAATGGAGAGCTGGTGTGTGTCACTGGCAATGGAGTACTGGTGTGTGTCACTGGCAATGGAGAGCTGGTGTGTGCCACTAGCAATGGAGAGCTGGTATGTGTCACTAGCAATGGAGAGCTGGTGTGTGTTTCTTAGCAATGGAGAGCTGGTGTGTGTCTCTTAGCAATGGAAAGCTGGTGTGTGTCTCTGAGCAATGGAGAGCTGGTGTGTGTCATTAGCAATGGAGAGCTGGTGTGTGTCATTAGAAATGGAGAGCTGGTGTGTGTCACTAGCAATGGACAGCTTGTGTGTGTCACTAGCAATGGAGAGCTGGTGTGTGTCACTAGCAACGGAGAGCTGGTGTGTCTCTTAGCAATGGAGAGCTGGTATGTGTCACTAGCAATGGAGAGCTGGTGTGTGTCATTAGCAATGGAGAGCTTGTGTGTGTCACTAGCAATGGAGAGCTGGTGTGTGTCTACTAGCAATAGAGAGCTGGTGTGTGTCACTAGCAATGGAGAGCTTGTGTGTGTCTCACACACACCAGCTCTCCATTGCTAGTGACACATACCAGCTCTCCGTTGCTAGTGACACATATCAGCTCTCCATTGCTAAGAGTGTCACTAGCAATGGAGAGCTAGTGTGTGTCTGACACACACCAGCTCTCCATTGCTAGTGACACATACCAGCTCTCCATTGCTAAGAGACACACACTAGCTCTCCGTTGCTAGTGACACACACCAGCTCTCCATTGCTAAGAGACACACACCAGCTCTCCATTGCCAGTGACACATTATGTATGTATGTATGTATGTATGTATGTATGTATGTATGTATGTATGTATGTATGTATGTATGTATGTATGTATGTATGTATGTATGTATGTATGTATGTATGTATGTATGTATGTATGTATGTATGTATGTATGTATGTATGTATGTATGTATGTATGTATGTATGTATGTATGTATGTATGTATGTATGTATGTCTGTATGTATGTCTGTATGTATGTCTGTATGTCTGTATGTCTGTATGTATGTATGTATGTATGTCTGTATGTATGTATGTCTGTATGTCTGTATGTATGTATGTATGTATGTATGTATGTCTGATTACTTTCATCTGTCTGTTTAGTTAACAGGAGGTAACAAAAGGAGTACGCACATGGGTGCCTTGCGTCTAGTCAGTCAATCACAGAGCAAGGCATGGTAACATGGCAATAATTGATTTGTATTGCCCTTATTAAATGGATTGCCTTTATATTTCCCACAGATAGCAACATCCAATTAATGATTGAAATGAACTGATTTCAAATTGTGTATGCGGGGTTTTTTTTTTGATGGTGTAACCAGATTTTTATATAGTGATTTGTTACCATATATGGCATGTAATGATAATTATGTAGATATGTAACGTCTCAAGCCACTTGGTACCCTCCCTCCTTCATGGAATGACTCCCTTCCTGAGAGCTTGTTCACAGCTACACATGGGTCACACATTCACACCGCATAAAATATCACAATTCAAGCCCCACACACATCCAGGAGAACATATTCATCCTAGCTACCCCTCATTGAATATATGCACTCACACACATATATACACATACACACACATACACAAACCACACAAACCACACAAATACACACACACAACCAACCCAGAAATGAAACAAAGGATGGTGACTTGAAGATTTGGGGTATTGTCTAATTCTACTTCTTGTCCAGCCACAAATGGCTGGTTAAGTAACTAATCACTGCATGCGGTGCCCTCTCTTTTTTGAATTGCCTGAAGTACGGCTTACATTTCTCCTCGAGAGCCCTCTAAAGGTAGTCCTAAAGTGTATACATTAGCATAAAAAAGGTTTTTATAATGAACTTACATCACATTATGTTGCACTTAAGAATGGCCATCTTTCATACATGAGCTTTACAACTATTTCCAATAGTATATATAGATGTGGAAATGAGAGTACAAAATAGCCTGTGCAGGAGTGCTGGCTGTGGAGTGAAATGAGAAGGTGGAGGTGTTGGTGATGGCAGTGTTGATGATCTTGTCATCATCAGAGAGACTCTAGTGCTTGATAAGCACACCATCTGTTGATTGGTAGGTGTTGATTGGCATAACATAGTGTCAAATGGTCAATGGAGCTTTTAAATATGAGATATTAGGCCATGGAATGATTGCAGAGAGTATGTGCATGGCCACCACTTCTAACTACCTCTTCTAACACAGTCCCTTCTTGCTCTTCCCCCTACTCTCACAAAACTACTCCTCCCAATATGTTGTGCCCAGATGACCCTTGATACACATGCATATGTAAGCTAGACACAGGTTCTCTCCAGAGGTTGAAATGAATAACAGTGTAGCAACAATGATTTGAAATGAGTAGAATACACAGAGCATCAGTTAGGATGAATACACAATGCATACAAAATAGAAGACACTTGGAAATGGAGAGCTTGTTCTTATCTGCCTGAACCATAGTTCATTGTACAATTGGCTCTAGACCTTGTGAAGTATCAGATTGACAATGTGACTTGGGATAGAAAGAACGCATTGACAGCCTGTTTGGCTTCGTATATAAATTCCTGTGTACCTAATGATATCACTTAATCATTCACTTCTCTTTTCCTCCTCCCCACCTTCCTTCACTGTTAGGCTGCCCTGGGGAACATCTATGTTGAGGTCCCCCTTGCTTTCCAGGAGAACATTCCCGTCCCAACAAAACGTTCCCCTAATTAAATTACATTAGATGTTCTTGCAGGGGTGCTAGAGCCGATTTACTACGTTCGTTTTTTGGGACGGCCACGGGATGGGAACGTTCGTTTGGGACGGTCATAGGCTCGGCGACTCCACACCTTCTTCTTTGAGAAGATTGTAAAACGCCAGTTTGGTTACGGCTGTAGTTCTGTTGTCTGTGAAGCGGATAGACTCTCCTGCCATTTTTTCATGTCCATTTACACGGCCAACTTTTGACAACCGTTACGGTTTTTGTCGGTTGTGATTAGACCTTCGTACTTCGGGTAGCGTGATTTCAGAAGTGTAGAGCGCACGTGAATTGGCTGCTTTTCTCGTGGGTAAATCAGTCACTGGCGTAATGAAAATCATAATGTATGAATAATTGAAATCATGGGTTTAAAAAAATTATTCTTCAGAATTACATCTCGTTACAATACATAGTTAAATAAGTTTGTTGATGGATGTAGCTGCTGGAATCATCTAGCGCACTTGTGGACCACTGCACAGACAGCGATGAGAAGAAGTCCACCATTGTCAGCCATGGGCAGTCAAATTCGTCAAGTACACAGCCTTGTATTCTTGTTCCAGAAGTTAGTAGGAACTTTTACTGGTTCTGAAACCTCCAAAAATAGACCAATTTCTTGTTGGATGGACCTGCACACCCATCGCACACAAACACACAGTAACAGTACACACATGTACATGTACACACATGTGTACACACACATGCACATGTACACACACATAGCATAATTGTGACGAGATCTAGATCCTGTGTATTGGTGACACACACACACACACACACAGTTGGCCCCCTTAGCTCGGCCCCCACCTGGTGTCCCTGCTGGTAAAAATGACAATTACACATCCGACACAGGTATCCCCTTTGTCCAAAAACCTTCCCACATTCAGAACACTCAAAATTCTTCTCCTGTGTACCATCATTCCCATTCATCATTCCCGTCGCAAAGAGTCATTCCCGTCGCAAGCGATTATTCCCGTTGCAATGCACTCTGCCCGTCGCAATGAATTATTCCCGTCGCAATAGATCATTCCCATCGCAAAGGGTCATTGCCGTTGCAATCGATTATTCCCGTCGCAAAAGATCATTTCCGTCGCATTGCGACCGGACGGGAATAAAAGTAATGCAACGGTGAGGGGAGGGATGAAAGTGATAGGATAGGACAATGTCATTGGGATGAAAAGAGGCGGTGGGACTTTTATATATGATTGGGACAGGAATATGAATTAAGAGTGGTTCTTAGTGGCCATCCTGAGTAAAAACTAGCACTCAACTTTTCCATTTTTGTACGTCAAGATGTCAAAAAAAGAAAATTTCGAAGAAACAGAGACAACCATCTGCTGTCAGCCTCTTTGTCCACCTGTCCACTCCTCTACTGTCAGGTCCTCTATGACAACACAACTACTGTCTCGTTCTCTATTACGACCTAACTACTGTCAGGTCCTTTATGTCCATCCCACTACTGTCAGGTCCTCTATGTCCACCCCAATACTGTCCAGGTCCAAATGAAGTCAAAGGTTCATTCCCGTTGCAAGACATCATTCCTGTCGCAATGGATCATTACCGTCGCAAACGATCATTCCCGTAGCAAAGGATCATTCCCGTCGCATTACTTTTATTCCCGTCCCAATGCACCCTTCCCGTCGCAATGGATTATTCCTGTCGCAATAGATCATTCCCGTCGCAAAACGCACCATTCCCGTCGCAATGGATTATCCCCGTCGCAATAGATCATTCTCGTCGCAATGGATCATTCCCGTCGCAACTTATGAAACAAGTACAAACAACACACACACACACGCACACGCACACACACTCATGCACACAGAGTTATGAAGGAAGAGGATCCCTTGCCAGGATGGCTCTGGCAATAGACCTGACTAGGGTAATGTTTAGCCTTTTTTTAAACCCCTTTCGTCCCTCTTTTTGGAGCGTGTACACTTAGCAATATTTTCAAAGTCCCACTTTATATATACCCTTTATTTTACAAGTGATTATCTCCGTGTAAGAACATGCATGACTAAACAAAGACATGAAGAAATAGACGGGTAATCTGTTTATTTCCGGTCGTCCATCTTTTTCTTTTTGTTGTATGGCCCTAAAGGGAAGTAATGGTGATTTTCATCGTACCAGTGCAAACATATTTTTAACCTACTTTTCTCTACATATGAGTTAGGCTGCAGCTTCCTTCTCCCCCACGGAATAATGTTGCTTGGTGTGATATTAGCTAAAAAGTGAAGTGGTGAAGTGACAGATGTGTCGGATGTGTAATTGTCATTCTTACCAGGAGGGACACCACGAACAGCAAGGGGGACCTCACGAGGTACTGCAGCTGTACGATGTGTGTATATTGTGTGGTATTTGAGTTTGAAAATGAAATTTTGATTATGTGTGAAACTTGAACTGCAGAGATGGTTAAATGAGTCATTTCAGTCTTACCTCCTGTTTCTTCTGGGGCTGGGCGGGGGGCATCTAATGCAGAAAGAGAGTAATTTCAGGTTGATTTATTAGTTTTTTTTCCGTCTTACCTCCTGCTCCTTCAACTGGGGCTAGGCGGGGGCCAGCGAGGACACCACAAACAGGGGGGGTGGGGGGAGGTGGGGGGCCGAGCCAGCCATGAGGACCCCTGATGGGGGTGGACGTAGCAAGTCCTACGGAGGGCAGAGAATGCATAGCTGCTGCCTCTAGACTAGACCATGTGCCTGTGGTTTTTTTAATTAAAATTGGTATTGAGTTTGAAAATGATTATGTGTGAAACTTGAACTGCAGAGATGGTTAAATGAGTCATTTCAGTCTTACCTCCTGTTCCTTCTGGGGCTGGGCGGGGGGCATCTAATGCAGAAAGAGAGTAATTTCAGGGTGATAGTATCAAATTAGAAGATATTGCTAATGAATTTGTGGGTGATTCACATCATAGAGTAAAAGTATTTGGAAAGTTTTCATAACTTGACTGCATGCATAACATCATTTGATTCAAAATTTCAGTGGACTTTTTAAATGAATATAAGGCATGCAGGTGTGCAATGATATTTATAGCTCATGGTTTTAATATTGACATAGAGTAAATGCTCAAGAAAACGATTATGACTGAGTTATTAACGTGTGACAAATTTCGGGCTAACATTACACTCGCATGTACACAATATATACCGGTATACCACGCGCGTATTGTATCCGATTGCGCAATTGATTTTATAGCAATTTCATGTGAGATTATTGAGCGACGGAGCTCCCGAGCTGTGGGTGGGATGATTATTGATGATTACAGTAGCCTGCTGATTGATCTATGGATAGATTTAAGTGTAGGTGTCGAACAAAACAAAAAATTTGCGCGCGCGAAGCGCGCGCCTGTCCCTCTTCAACTGGCCGGACCAACTTTTCTCGGAGTGCGCCGGGCCTGTAATAACTTACCTGCACATTTCTCCATGTACTCCTCGAAGTACTATTATATTACATTCGTTGGTGGAGAGCGTACACATCTGCATGGCCGGTCAGGACGTACCGGTTAAGATGCCCAGAGTGGTATGGGAGCGCCAAAGACAGAAGCTGAGATTGGGCGAGGACTGTGACAGACAGATGGACACCATCCCTTTCCTTAGCCTGTACGCGTTCCCTGGGGGACTTCTGGTCCTACTGCACAAGGACCCAGAGGTTCACAGTCTCCCCATGTCCCGATGTGACCTTTGTCCCCTTGAACCTCAGCGAGCAGGCAGAAGTTTGTCGTCATTGCCAGTGATGACCCCCAATCACAGATACACACATACATATTTTGTTATTGTGGAGTTAGTTATGCCTAGCCTAGCGTACGGGATACGCCGCCAAAGAGGTTTGCTTACTTGACTTGCAAGGCCCTAACCGAACGTACTGTTATTTGATAAAGTAATGCGACGGGAACGATCTATTGCAACGGGAATGGGAATGATCATTGCGACGGGACATAGTCAGTGCCCCTGATGTCCCCATCTTATTCCCGTCGCAATAGATCATTCCCTATGTTGGGGACATCAGGGGCACTGACTATGATTACTATATTCCCGTCGCAATGAATCATTCCCGTCGCAATTAATCATTCCCGTCGTATTACTTTATTCCCGTCGCAATAGACCATTCCCGTCGCAACAGATCATATAGAGCATCATACTGACGAGTATGGGTATACATGCACACACAGTTACTTATTAATTAACTATTCATGTACATGAGAACAATTCGGATGTGTCTTTGTGGTATGTGCTGCATTTGGGAGTGAAAATTGGGAGGAGGGGGGGGGGGGGGGGGGGGGGAGTAGTTTTACAGATGATGGAGGGAAGGAGGGGTGGTGTCGTTCCCGTCGCATTACTTTATCAAATAACAGTACGTTCGGTTAGGGCCTTGCAAGTCAAATAATGGCCGGCGGCGTAGTGTGTAGCTTAGGCATAACTAACTCCACAATAACAAAACCATTTGTATAAACACCACTTACACGACCATCACAATTCTTATCTACATGTCTCAGTTCCAAATCACGACCAGCTTGGGATGAGTATGTCTGCAGGTCTAGTTAGTCTCCTTTCATGACCCAAACCTGCATAAATAAAACATGTGAATGACATACATGATTCCCTTAGTGAACTCTTCTGTACGTTAAGCTGAGTTGCATTTGCACTCCATTTTTAGGACAGGTCCAGCTTAATTTGATTCAACACGGGGAAACTCACCAGGTCCAGACAGTTTTGGAATCTGCTGGGCATCAACAAACAGACGAAGAGATCTCTGGAGCACAGTTGATGGTATATTTCCTGCACCAAAGCCAAAGTCTGGGAGTCGATTTGGCATTTCACGTGGAAGGTTTGACAGAGATAGCTACTTCACGCCAATGATACATAAATACTGCATGTGGACTTGTATACATGTTTGTAAACTTCATGCATGCCTCTGTTGCTGGGTGTTATGCAGGGCACTTAGTTGTTGCAACTTCTACCATGGAGGAGGGAGAGAGGAGGAACACTTACACACTAGCTCTCCGTTGCTAGTGACACACACCAGCTCTCCATTGCTAAGAGACACACACCAGCTCTCCATTGCCAGTGACACATACCAGCTCTCCATTGCTAATGACACATACCAGCTCTACATTGCTAAGAGACACACACTAGCTCTCCGTTGCTAGTGACACATACCAGCTCTCCGTTGCTAGTGACACATATCAGCCCTCCATTGCTAAGAGACACACACCAGCTCTCCGTTGCTAGTGACACACACCAGCTCTCCATTGCTAAGAGACACACACCAGCTCTCCATTGCTAGTGACACATACCAGCTCTCCATTGCTAGTGACACACTCCAGCTCTCCATTGCTAGTGACACACTCCAGCTCTCCATTGCTAGTGACACACACCAGCTTTCCATTGCTAAGAGACACACACCAGCTCTCCATTGCTTAGTGACACATACCAGCTCTCCATTGCTAAGAGACACACACCAGCAATCCATTGCTAGTGACACACACCAGCTCTCCATTGCTAAGAGACACACACCAGCTCTCCATTACTAAGACACACACACCAGCTCTCCATTGCTAGTGACACACACCAGCTCTCCATTGCTAGGGACACACATCAGCAATCCATTGCTAGTGACACACACCAGCTCTCCATTGCTAAGAGACACACACCAGCTCTCCATTGCTTAGTGACACATACCAGCTCTCCATTGCTAGTGACACACACCAGCTCTCCATTGCTAGTGACACACACCAGCAATCCATTGCTCAGAGACACACACCAGCTCTCCGTTGCTAGTGACACACACCAGCAGCATTGTGCACCATTTGCACAGGAATATCTGCTATCTTGTGAATTACTACTGCTCTTAACTCTGCAAAGTAATTGGAAAGCTGGTGTGTGTCACTAGCAATGGAGAACTGGTGTGTGTGTGTGTGTCACTAGGAATGGAGAGATGATGTGTATCACACTGACAGTGGAGAGCTGGTGTTTGCCACTAGCGCAGTAGGTAGTGTGTGTGTCACTAGGAATGGAGACTGGTGTGTATCACACTGACAGTGGAGAGCTGGTGTGTGTCACTAGGAATGGAGAGCTAGTGTGTGCATCACTAGCACTGTACTTCCACCTCAGAAGACAGTATTGTGCACTGCATGGGTACTTGCTGGCCAAAGAGGTGAACATGGAGACTCTTGAAGAGGTCTTTTGCCTCAAGTGCATTAGTGCATGTATGTTTCTATATGCATGTCTTCATGCCCCGGACCATGCACCTTCCCCAGTGATAGAAGTAATACAGTTAGAAACTCACTGTTACAATTGTATACAATTAGTCTCACATTTACATTGCATGTAGTATACAAAGTCCTAAAAGTGGTGTTGGGGTTAAATACTGACACCACATGATGATACTGAACTTAAATGTCATTAAAAAATAATAAAAAGCATATCTTGTATGGCGAGTGTTGAATTTTACAATAGTAGCTACACAGATTATTTCGCTATCTCGTGATCACGTGACCAGAAGAATAATTAATGCGGATGGGGTCACATGGCACTGATTTTAAATAATTTATTCACGTGCGCTGTTACTACACGTACACGTTACACGCTGCTCGCGACGCGGTGAGTTTTGAGCGACGGGGAAGCGGGGGGGGGGGGGGGGGGCGGTCATGGGGGGTTGGCCTCTGCTCCAAATGCAAAAGGACTAACGTGATGTGATCTGGTTTACAGGTTTACAGATGGATGCTAGGGTTACCGATGCTAGAATTGCCCAAACTATGGGTGCTCTGCGCCGCGGTATGTTTTTCCCCCTATTTTTTCCCCCCTTTCTCTTTTTTTTTTCCCCCTATCATTATATATTGTCTTATTCACAGACATTAGAGCAGCGCAGAGATGTAAGAGACATGGCTGTCATTTATTTCTTACCTGATTTTTTCCACTTGTCATCAGTACTAGCTCAGTTGCAGCGAGAGCAGCGTGACCGTCAAGGTAGGTTGTGTTGTATAACAACCCCAGTTGCAGTGATAACATCGTAGCAACGTATAATGGTTCTAGTGCAACACACACACCACGTAACTAGCATGCATCAATAGTCAAGTGGTAAGTTAGCAACACGAGATTTTATTTTCCCATCAGCTGCTCAAGGTGAGGCTGCAGACAACGGCGGTGTGGAAGCGGGTAAGAATTTTTTTTTGTTCAAGTTTCATTTACATTCACACACCACCTAAGTAGCATCAATAGTCAAAAAATTTATTTTCACCACAGGTGTGGCAGGTAATGGCGAGGAAGCGGGTAAGAATTTCCTTTATTTTTCAAGTTTCCCCTTTTCCCACCAGCTGCTCACGGTGCCGGCGACGCTGGCACGGGCATTGGCGGGGAAGAGGGTAAGAATTTCTTTTTTTCTATGTTTCTTTCAAAGTTTATTCACACTAACAGTGCCCGTAGCCATTCCGCAATACTTTGAACAATTGGTTGCCCAGCTGCGGAACCATCCCACAGTCCTGGTTGGTTAAAGTGTGCATTTCATATTTCTTATTTACAATTAAATTGATTTAGCCAACCACCATGCTGGGACTGACCAACATTGACAAGAATGAGGCCATTGTGGTGCGAACCACAATGGCCTCACAACAACTTGGCATCTCCCCACAACAAATTGTGAGGGAGATAGCCTATTGCAGCAACCACTGCTTTGGACGGGGGGAGCGGAAGTTCCGCTTCAAGGTCCAGGGAGGGTACCAGCAGGCCAACTGCCTGGGTGTGTACCTTGGTTGCCTCCCTGCGACTTTGAAGCAGGATTTGAAGACCTTGATTGAAGGCACGCGTACTGTACATTTAAGACATCTCAATATATGTTTTTTTTTCAAACAATTCCAGCCCAACTGCCTGACGTCCAGGTCCCCCTTGCTGCTCGTGGTGGTGGTGTCCCTCCTGGTAAGAATGTCAATTACACATCATTTAACCATCTCTGCAGTTCAAGTTTCACACATAATCAAAATTTCATTTTCAAACTCAATACCACACACATCGTACAGCTGCAGTACCTCGTGACCCTCTTGCTGTTGAGGTCCAGGTCCCCCTTGGTGGTGTCCCTCCTGGTAAGAATGTCAATTACACATCTGACACATCATTTAACCATCTCTGCAGTTCAAGTTTCACACATAATCAAAATTTCATTTTCAAACTCAATACCACACACATCGTACAGCTGCAGTACCTCGTGACCCTCTTGCTGGTGAGGTCCAGGTCCCCTTTGGTGGTGTCCCTCCTGGTAAGAATGTCAATTACACATCTGACACATCTGTCACTTCACCACTTGCGACGGAAATGATTCGTTGCGACGGGAATATAGTAATGCGACGGTAATAGAGTAATGCGACGGGAATGGCCTATTGCGACGGGAATAAAGTAATGCAACGGGAATGATACGTTGCGACGGGAATGATATATTGCGACGGGAATAAAGTAATGTAAGAATGTCAATTACACATCCGACACATCATTTAACCATCTCTGCAGTTCAAGTTTCACACATAATCAAAATTTCATTTTCAAACTCAATACCACACAATATACACACATCGTACAGCTGCAGTACCTCGTGACCCCCTTGCTGGTGAGGTCCAGGTCCCCCTTGGTGCTGGTAAGAATGTCAATTACACATCCGACATATCTGTCACTTCACCACTTCACTTTTTTCAATCGATCCATCACTCTAAAACCACTCTTTTCATCCCCCCACCCACCCTGAAATTACTCTCTATCTGCATTAGGTGGAGTTGAAGCAGGAGGTAAGACTGAAATGACTCATTTAACCATCTCTGCAGTTCAAGTTTCACACATAATCAAAATTTCATTTTCAAACTCAATACCACACAATATACACACATCGTACAGCTGCAGTACCTCGTGACCCTCTTGCTGGTGAGGTCCAGGTCCCCCTTGCTGCTCATGGTGGTAATGGTGGTGGTGTCCCTCCTGGTAAGAATGTCAATTACACATCCGACATATCTGTCACTTCACCACTTCACTTTTTTCAATCGATCCATCACTCTAAAACACAATCACTCTTTTCCTCCCCCCCACCCACCCTGAAATTACTCTCTATCTGCATTAGGTGGAGTTGAAGCAGGAGGTAAGACTAGATATCTAGATATGCCTAAAGTAATCCTAAATTTGCCTGAGATAGGTCATTGTAGATATTCTTGATGAGATGTACTTGAAGTTAATGGTAGATGTAAAATTATTCCATCCCTCTATCCATTAGGAGCAGCAGTAGGAGTCCCTAACCCCCCCCCAGCAAGCCCCCCAGCAAGTAATGTTTAAATTGTTGCTATGAAAATGGGAGGCGAGGAATACATAAAAATCCTAGATGTTTGTAGATGTTGCTGAAATGACATAGCACACATGATTCCCTTAGTGAACTCTTCTGTACGTTAATCTGAGTTGCATTTGCATTCCTTTCCTCCTTTTTTTAGGACGGGGCCGTGGTGGTAGGGGAAGAGGAGGGGGCCAAATAGAAGGTAGGAGGAGAGTTAAATGTCAATAATGTCAAAAGATAAAACATGTATGTGAGTGAAATATTTCAATAGTGCACAACCTGGTATGTGCAGCATTGAATACTGATCAATCTCAGTCTGAAATGATTAATCACTCTATAACACTTTTATAACCCCTCCTGTGAATGATGTTGTTGGTGAATAATATTGAAATGTACTTTCCGTAGGACCCTTAGCTCCGCCCCCCCTCCCCCCTGTTCGTGGTTCTTTGTTTCCTGTTGTTCCCATTTTAAATTCTACCCTTAATCACCCTCCCTTAGTGCTACAACATCAGGAAGGTAAGAGTGAAATTACTCATTTCACCATCTATCTCCATGTCATGTGAAATTCAAGAATGTCTGTTCTGCTCTCCGAATAGAAGCCTCTCCCCCTCCCCAAGACCTAGAGGAGGGTATGGGATTGTCCCCCGATGCCAGGGCCCCAGCTGAGGAGAGGGAGATGCGCCCTGCTCTACGTGGTGAGGGTGGTGTGAGGGGGTGGGGTATGTAATGTGAGGGACAGGCCTGTCCATTTGTCACTCTCTCTTTCCGTAGGACTTGCTACGTCCACACCCATCAGGGGTCCTCATGCTGGCTCGGCCCCCTTAGAAGAAGGAGCAGGAGGTAAGACTGAAATGGCTCATTTAACTATCTCTGCAGTTCAAGTTTCGCACATAATCAAAATTTCATTTTCAAACTCAAAACCACACAATATACACAGATCGTACAGCTGCAATACGTCCTGGTAAGAATGACAATTACACATCTGTCACTTCACCACTTCACTTTTTAGATATCACACCAAGCAACATTATTGAAGGAGGGAGAAAAAGGCCGGCTATTAAAACATATGGAGAGAAAAGTAGGTTAAAAATATGTTTGCACTGGTACGATGAAAATCACCATTACTTCCCTTTAGGGCCATACAACAACAAAAGGCAGGAGGTGGAAGCCATAGTTGGAGCAAGTAACCCCCGCCAAAGTGAGTTTTTACTAATACTGACTGATACTGATTGCATTGAACTTGTGGGGGAGAGGGGGAGGGAGGAGGAGATACTGAGAATGTGGGGGAGAGGGTGAGGGAGGAGGAGTGTAGAAGTTGACAAGGAGTGTGCTACTATTTCTGCAGGTCACTCAGGCCAAAATGATGATGGTAAATTAAACTCATGTTGTGTACACAAATTACCGTCTGTTCTGTGGCAGAGGCTTCTGGTGATGGCGATGGTCATCACCATGATGCAGCTTCTAAAGGTAACGTGTGTTGTTTGTCATCTGACGGGGATGGGACACATGCCAATGGGCTGGGCCATTGGGCCATTAAGAATAGTGTCAGGGCATGAAGAAGGAATCAATTGGGACTGGTGCATGAGAGAAAGAGGCTGCTTTATTCATTGGCATTTCCAGGCTTGCCCGGACCACTATATCCTCAACACTCCCCATACAATTATTACTGTATGAATGCTCTTTTGTGCTTATGGGTTCAAGGTATATCTGTCTTATGCATTCTCCCATCTGCATGGGTCCCTGTCATGTGTATAAATTAGTTGACAAGGCCAGTTTGCCCAAGAGGGTCAGGCGGCAACCTGGTGACAATCAGGCCAAGTCTGGGACCAAGGTAGCGCTTACTTGCCTTGGGTGTCTAGTGCACCAACCATTCGCCCTTAATCAAAAGTTTTAATAACAAAACTTTAATGCTTTCCCTGCATGCAATGCTTCACATGCAAATTCAGAAACTAAACTGATTTGAATTCTTTCTGCACTAGCATTCCTGCACATACATTTACAGATTATCGAGATAAGTGTGACTCTTGAAGTGCACTAGTAAAATGTGTCTTCATCCAACTATGTAACTTATCTTTGTTAATTGAAGAAAGCATGCAATTACTTTTCAGCTTCTTAAAGCACAGATGATATCTCCCTGACTGATAGTTGAAAACACTCTGACCAGCGTGAGGAGATCTTCCATTTCTGACCGCCTCGTGTGGTAACCAAATATAACAGTGCCATTGAGCTTGTCAAAATGGTGCACAATTCTTGATAGTCCACCTAAAGCCTTTCCAGTTCTTAATATTGCTTTAGGTGTCTTTTTAGCACCCAAGTGATTTGTAGCATTCTTGATTATTCTATTCAGGTGCTCCATGTGAAGATCACAAGAAATGTTTTGTCCTATTTTCCCTTCATAGTTTACAAAACGTCCCTATAGCTGGTAGTCTAGGTGATAGGGTGTAATAGTACTGTACTAATAAGTTGAAACTTTCAAGACAGTACTTGGTGTGGCCTGAAGCACGAAACAGCAGCACAAAGTACTTCCAACAGCGTGACACTCTGGTTCCATCTCCCTCCCTAATAGCATCCTTGAACTCCAGAAACAGCATGCCTAAAGCTAATGTCTCTTTGGCATACTCCAAAACATGATCTAATGTTCCTGCAGGTGTTGCCTCCACACTTATTTTTGCATGCTGGGTACTGATCAAAGTAGCCAAGGAATTCAGAGCTGCCTGATCACCAGATTTGTCACTGTTGATCTTACTTCTAAGCTCCATTACACTTCTGCAGCCAAAGAGTTGCATTGCAGCTGCAAATACATGTGCATGTGTTACCAGCTGCAGGAAGTCTTCACATGTATTCATATCCTTTGTAACATCTTTTGTAACACTCCTTCAATTCAGAAGATTTTGCAGTTGATAAAGTGTTCCTACATCTAGGCCAGTTGTTTTGTAGCTCTGTCCAAATGACCTATGAACAACAACCCTCAAACTAAGTCACACACACACACACACACACACACACACACAAATACACAAGGCATTGACAAGACAGCTGGACAGGGGAAAATTCCATCAAACATTAACACTATGGCTTAGACGTAGCATATACATTATGAGATATGCTTACGTCAGTAGGGTCTGGGTACGAGACTATAAGTCATGCAGGCATGGCCTCTCAAGTTGAGCAAATACACAACCAGTTTCACAAGGCAGTGGTTGAGTTTACGAGAGAAATACAAATATTGAAGGAAGCCGTTTCGCGTATAGAACGTAGTCAGCCCCAGCAGCAACAGCGTCATGCAAGAAGAGAAGGAGAGGGTGGAAGAGATGATCAGTACTTGATCGTCAAAGTTGCAGAACTGGAGCGGCTAGTCAGCATGCTGACAGTTCGAGTAGCCGAACTGGAACTTCAGTTGCAAGCCTCGCTTGCAACTACTCACAATGGTGTGTTTTTGTGGCGTGTCCCTAAAGTTGAACAAAGATGCACAGATGCCAAAGCGGAGCGAGTGTGTTCTATATACAGCCCTCCCTTCTACACCAGTCCAAATGGTTATAAGCTCTGCATTCGCGCCTATCTCAACGGCGACGGGGTTGGGTACCAACCCCATCTCTCATTATTCATCGTTGTCATGCGGGGTGAGTACGACCCATTATTGCCGTGGCCTTTCCTTACAAAAATATCGCTCCTGTTGCTCGACCAAAGTCACCGCAAACACATCGTAAAGACCTTTAAAACCCACCCCAGACCTACCTTCGTTCAACCGACCCCGTTCCGAAATGAACGTAGCCAGTGGCTATCCCCAGTTTGCCCCCCTGAAGGTCTTGGATGACCCCCGCTACGTCTGCGACGACGTTATGTACATCAAATGCATCGTAGACGCGTCATCCATAAAGATTCAACCCTGAAACTGCGGTATAGTTTATCTCACCTCATGCATGTTTCACAACAACCCACCGAACTTTCGGGGGGGGGGGGGATACAGTAAAAATGCTGCTATCTGTTCACTATAATATCTGCGTGTTTTACGCGTTCCAATTCGTCTACACATTGTCGTGCACGTGATTTTCCCACTGAACTGAACTGATGTCGTCCATGTATTTAGACCGAATGTATGGGTTGATCATTAAAACAAGGATCAGAAAAAGAAACTATACAAAGAACTTGCCCAGATTGCATGAACATTGCTGGCGCGCAATTATACGAACATCAATCGCACCTTTGCACACAGCCAGCACGAACAGTTTGTATGGATCACTAAGCCAGGAGCAATACAAAGATCCTCCATCTACATCTTTTCGTTTCGAAACCCTGTAAAAAGGCCCAGTTGTTCTAATATTCATGTTGAAACAAAACAAGTGTACCAGAAATGCATATTGTACACCACGTCTCCATGTATTTATAAAGAATTGGAATTGCAGAATCAATGAATCAGATCACTATTCGTGCGAAGGCGCGTATCCGGCAATGCGCATGAGCGATACCGTAAACTACCCTTCTAAGATGCCGCTCTCCCGGCGCAGCAAATAGATTTGCTCTCCTTTGCTCTCTCTCTCTCTCTCTCTCTCTCTCTCTCTCTCTCTCTCTCTCTCTCTCTCTCTCTCTCTCTCTCTCTCTCTCTCTCTCTCTCTCTCTCTCTCTCTCTCTCTAATTAGAAAGATGGGTAACTGCTGCATGCCGCAGAGAAACGCCGGTGTGTGCATGTTGTATGTGTCTATATGCTTGCGCGGCATGCATGCTGTCTCTTATTGCTAGTTCTCTCCCAACAGACATTGAGCAGGTAGAAACTAAGGTACAACATATAATCAAGTCTGGAGTATCTATTTATGCAGTTTCTATATAGAGAGTTCACTGGGGACCTGATCGAATACATCAGGTCCGCTATTAATCCCCAAAAGAACATGGATACCAAGTGAGCTTCTCGTCAAGAAAATTTTGTGACCTCTCTGTTGTCGATGCGGTCAACCTTTTTGTAATCTGGCAGCAAGTGTAGAAAGTTGCCTCTGAACGCTTTAGAAAATTGAAGTATTTATGTATCATTGGCGTGAAGTAGCTATCTCTGTCAAACCTTCCACGTGAAATGCCAAATCGACTCCCAAACTTTGGCTTTGGTGCAGGAAATATACCATCAACTGTGCTCCAGAGATCTCTTCGTCTGTTTGTTGATGCCCAGCAGATTCCAAAACCCGTGTTGAATCAAATTAAGCTGGACCTGTCCTAAAAAAGGAGTGCAAATGCAACTCAGCTTAACGTACAGAAGAGTTCACTAAGGGAATCATGTATGCTATGTTAATATGTCATTCACATGTTTTATTTATGCAGGTTTGGGTCATGAAAGGAGACTAACTAGACCTGCAGACATACTCATCCCAAGCTGGTCGTGATTTGGAACTGAGACATGTAGATAAGAATTGTGATGGTCGTGTAAGTGGTGTTTATACAAATGGTTTTGTTATTGTGGAGTTAGTTATGCCTAAGCTACACACTACGCCGCCGGCCATTATTTGACTTGCAAGGCCCTAACCGAACGTACTGTTATTTGATAAAGTAATGCGACGGGAACGATTTATTGCAACGGGAATGATCATTGCGACGGGAATAGAGTAATGCGACGGGAAACAAACACACATGATACTGAACTGAAATGTCATTTGTTTCGTTAAAAATAAAAAGCATATCTTGTATGGCGAGTGTTGAAGGTACTGGTATTTTGCAGCATTAGCCTACAAGAGCAAGTAATAATGGCATTAATCACACACACACATAGCTGGTATGTTTTACTTGCTCTAGACAGCTATTGTGTGTCATAAGTAGAAATCTAGTTGGTTGAAGAGCTAGTAGTAGTGGAGAACTGGTGTGAATCACTTCAAGTGTAAAGCTAATGTGTGATTACTTGTGTGCATTTGTGTATGTGGAATAATAATTTATGGTATGTGTGAGTATGTGTTGTGTGTGTGAGTGTATAATAATAGGGTTGATTACATAGTGGTGGAACATGTCATCTGTAGCAGCTCTCTTCTTTGTAGATGCACATAAATGAGGAGCTGATTCTAGCTGTGAACACAGGTTTACTACTAGTTTAAGGTTTTCCTCTAACGTGATAGTAAGAGCACAATTAAAAACACACACACACATCACACACATAACCAACTGTACTATTCCACACACAGACACACACCCTATTAGCCACTTGCATGAGACACACACACAGACACACCACACACACACACACCACACCATACACAAATACTTACACACAATCAATCCTATTTAATATAGCACTACCTCTCCACACACCGGCTCTTCACTCCTAATGACACACATTAGCTTTACACTTGAAGTGAGTCACTAGCAACGGAGAGCTAGTGTGTGTCTCTTAGCAATGGAGAGCTGGTATGTGTCACTAGCAATGGAGAGCTGGTGTGTGTCAGACACACACTAGCTCTCCATTGCTAGTGACACACACCAGCTCTACCGTAGACGAATGGAAGTGTTGAAAATAGGAAGTCAATAGCATTTACTGTTTGAAAGATATACAGTAGCGGTCAAAAAAAGTACACGTAACGTACATGTATAGTGTTTCGTCGGGCGGGCGGTCCTATTGTGAAATGAATCAACTACGCAGGGCCGAACGATTTCCAATCCTCTGGAAATTCCAACTATCATAGTATGCACTTATTTGCTGGATTGGATAATGAACCTGAGCTTGTTAAAAGTCTTATTTATTATGTAACATGTATCTTATTGTTGAGAATAAAAATTCAAAGATAAAAATTAATGTTTCAGCAATAACAACAACATCCAGTTTAGGAGCAGCTATTGGATCGCTTTGGTCACTAGTGCTGTGGTGATGCAGTGATGTGCTTCACACAGTACTGTAATTGTGAAGTAGTGCTCACTAAACCACTCGCATTCTGCACACCTCCTAATCTGCTTCCTGTTCATGTGTCACTCTCTCTTTCCGTAGGACTTGGTACTGACTTGGCCCCCTTAGCTCGACCTGGTAAGAATGACAATTACACATCCGACACACACATCTGTCACCTCACTACTTAAATCACACCTCTCATTGCGACGGGAATAATCTCTTGCGACGGGAATGATCATTTGCGACAGGAATGATCTATTGCGACGGGAATGATCCATTGCGACGAGAATGATCTATTGCGACGGGGATAATCCATTGCGACGGGAATGGTGCATTTTGCGACGGGAATGATCTATTGCGACAGGGTGCAGTGCGACGGGAATAAGTAATGCGACGGGAATGATCCTTTGCTACGGGAATGATCGTTTGCGACGGTAATGATCCATTGCGACAGAAGTGTGTGAGTGTATGAGCAAGGAGGTGTAATAACAGTAGACTCACATTATTATACTAGTTATTCCCTTCCCTCCTCTCTCTTTACCCCATTCCCTCCTCTCTTTTCCCCTCCTCCTTCCCTCCTCTCCCCTTCCCTCCTCTCTCCCCTTCCCCTCTCCCCT
>JABACO010000010.1:35536-81508 GCA_013339895.1 Ephydatia muelleri
ATCTCTTCACGCTGGTGGTACTGAAATTGAAGAAGTCCCCCAAAAGTGGATACTGAATTTCAGTACATCGATTTCAGTCTTGCACAATGAAAGCATCGGTTTGACTTCAGCTGGTTCGCCGTGACGTCGGTTAGTTGGATATATCGAATGAAAGAAGCACTAAAATCTCATGAAAAGTAGACTATCTCTTCACATCTGTAGTACTGAAAGTGAAGAAGTGCCCCAATAGTGGATACCGAATTTCAGTACAAAGATTCCAGTCTTGCACAATGAAAGCATCGGTTTGACTTCAGAAGGTTCGCCGTGACTTCGGTATGATGTATATTTGAATGAAAGTAGTACTAGAATCCCTTGAAAAGTAGACTATCTCTTCACAGCTGTGGTACTGAAATTGAAGAAGTCCCCCAATAGTGGATACTGAATTTCAGTACAAAGATTCCAGTCTTGCACAATGATAGCATCGGTATGACTTCAGCTGGTTCGCCGTGACTTCGGTGTATTGACTATTATGAATGTAAGAAGCACTAAAATCTAATGAAAAGTAGACTATCTCTTCACAGCTGTGGTACTGAAATTGAAGAAGTCCACCAAAAGGGGATACTGAATTTCAGTACATCGATTTCAGTCTTGCATAATGAAAGCATCGGTTTGACTTCAGCTGGTTCGCCGTGACGTCGGTTAGTTGGATATATTGAATGAAAGAAGCACTAAAATCTCATGAAAAGTAGACTATCTCTTTACAGCTGTAGTACTGAAAGTGAAGAAGTGCCCCAATAGTGGATACCGAATTTCAGTACAACGATTCCAGTCTTGCACAATGAAAGCATCGCTATGACTTCAGCTGGTTCGCCGTGACTTCGGTATGATGTATACTTTGAATGAAAGTAGTACTACAATTTCTTGAAAAGTAGACTATCTCTTCACAGCTGTGGTACTGAAAGTGAAGACGTGCCCCAATAGTGGATGCTGAATTTCAGTACATCGATTTCAGTCTTGCACAATGAAAGCATCGGTTTGACTTCAGAAGGTTCGCCGTGACTTCGGTATGTTGTATATTTTGAATGAAAGTAGTACTACAATCCCTTGAAAAGTAGACTATCTCTTCACAGCTGTGGTACTGAAAGTGAAGACGTGCCCCAATAGTGGATGCTGAATTTCAGTACATCGATTTCAGTCTTGTACAATGAAAGCATCGGTTTGACTTCAGAAGGTTCGCCGTGACTTCGGTATGTTGTATATTTTGAATGAAAGTAGTACTAAAATCTCTTGAAAAGTAGACTATCTCTTCACAGCTGTGGTACTGAAATTGAAGAAGTCCCCCAAAAGTGGATACTGAATTTCAGTACATCGATTTCAGTCTTGCACAATGAAAGCATCGGTTTGACTTCAGCTGGTTCGCCGTGACGTCGGTTAGTTGAATATATTGAATGAAAGATGCACTAAAATCTCATGAAAAGTAGACTATCTCTTTACATCTGTAGTACTGAAAGTGAAGAAGTGCCCCAATTGTGGATACCGAATTTCAGTACAAAGATTCCAGTCATGCACAATGAAAGCATCGGTTTGACTTCAGAAGGTTCACCGTGACTTCGGTATGATGTATATTTTGAATGAAAGTAATACTACAATCCCTTGAAAAGTAGACTATCTCTTCACAGCTGTGGTACTGAAAGTGAAGATGTGCCCCAATAGTGGATGCTGAATTTCAGTACATCGATTTCAGTCTTGCACAATGAAAGCATCGGTTTGACTTCAGAAGGTTCGCCGTGACTTCGGTATGTTGTATATCTTGAATGAAAGTAGTACGACAATCCATTGAAAAGTAGACTATCTCTTCACAGCTGTGGTACTGATATTGAAGAAGTCCCCCAAAAGTGGATACTGAATTTCAGTACATCGATTTCAGTCTTGCACAATGAAAGCATCGGTTTGAATTCAGCTGGTTCGCCGTGACGTCGGTTAGTTGGATATATTGAATGAAAGAAGCACTAAAATCTCATGAAAAGTAGACTATCTCTTCACAGCTGTGGTACTGAAATTGAAGAAGTCCCCCAAAAGTGGATACTGAATTTCAGTACATCGATTTCAGTCTTGCATAATGAAAGCATCGGTTTGACTTCAGCTGGTTCGCCGTGACGTCGGTTAGTTGGATATATTGAATGAAAGAAGCACTAAAATCTCATGAAAAGTAGACTATCTCTTTACAGCGGTAGTACTGAAAGTGAAGAAGTGCCCCAATAGTGGATACCGAATTTCAGTACAACGATTCCAGTCTTGCACAATGAAAGCATCGCTATGACTTCAGCTGGTTCGCCGTGACTTCGGTATGATGTATACTTTGAATGAAAGTAGAACTACAATTTCTTGAAAAGTAGACTATCTCTTCACAGCTGTGGTACTGAAAGTGAAGACGTGCCCCAATAGTGGATGCTGAATTTCAGTACATCGATTTCAGTCTTGCACAATGAAAGCATCGGTTTGACTTCAGAAGGTTCGCCGTGACTTCGGTATGTTGTATATTTTGAATGAAAGTAGTACTAAAATCCCATGAAAAGTAGACTATCTCTTCACAGCTGTGGTACTGAAATTGAAGAAGTCCCCCAAAAGTGGATACTGAATTTCAGTACATCGATTTCAGTCTTGCACAATGAAAGCATCGGTTTGACTTCAGCTGGTTCGCCGTGACGTCGGTTAGTTGGATATATCGAATGAAAGAAGCACTAAAATGTCATGAAAAGTAGACTATCTCTTCACATGTGTAGTACTGAAAGTGAAGAAGTGCCCCAATTGTGGATACCGAATTTCAGTACAAAGATTCCAGTCTTGCACAATGAAAGCATCGGTTTGACTTCAGAAGGTTCGCCGTGACTTCGGTATGATGTATATTTTGAATGAAAGTAGTACTAGAATCCCTTGAAAAGTAGACTATCTCTTCACAGCTGTGGTACTGAAATTGAAGAAGTCCCCCAATAGTGGATACTGAATTTCAGTACAAAGATTCCAGTCTTGCACAATGATAGCATCGGTATGACTTCAGCTGGTTCGCCGTGACTTCGGTATATTGACTATTATGAATGAAAGAAGCACTAAAATCTAATGAAAAGTAGACTATCTCTTCACAGCTGTGGTACTGAAATTGAAGAAGTCCCCCAAAAGGGGATACTGAATTTCAGTACATCGATTTCAGTCTTGCATAATGAAAGCATCGGTTTGACTTCAGCTGGTTCGCCGTGACGTCGGTTAGTTGGATATATTGAATGAAAGAAGCACTAAAATCTCATGAAAAGTAGACTATCTCTTTACAGCTGTAGTACTGAAAGTGAAGAAGTGCACCAATAGTGGATACCGAATTTCAGTACAACGATGCCAGTCTTGCTCAATGAAAGCATCGCTATGACTTCAGCTGGTTCGCCGTGACTTCGGTATGATGTATACTTTGAATGAAAGTAGTACTACAATTTCTTGAAAAGTAGACTATCTCTTCACAGCTGTGGTACTGAAAGTGAAGACGTGCCCCAATAGTGGATGCTGAATTTCAGTACATCGATTTCAGTCTTGCACAATGAAAGCATCGGTTTGACTTCAGAAGGTTCGCCGTGACTTCGGTATGTTGTATATTTTGAATGAAAGTAGTACTACAATCCCTTGAAAAATAGACTATCTCTTCACAGCTGTGGTACTGAAATTGAAGAAGTCCCCCAAAAGTGGATACTGAATTTCAGTACATCGATTTCAGTCTTGCACAATGAAAGCATCGGTTTGACTTCAGCTGGTTCGCCGTGACGTCGGTTAGTTGGATATATTGAATGAAAGAAGCACTACAATCTCATGAAAAGTAGACTATCTCTTCACAGCTGTGGTACTGAAATTGAAGAAGTGCCCCAAAAGCGTATACTGAATTTCAGTACATCGATTTCAGTCTTGCACAATGAAAGCATCGGTTTGTCTTCAGCTGGTTCGCCGTGATGTCAGTTAGTTAGATATATTGAATGAAAGAAGCAATAAAATCTCATGAAAAGTAGACTATCTCTTTACAGCTGTAGTACTGCAAGTGAAGAAGTGCCCCAATAGTGGATACCGAATTTCAGTACAACGATTCCAGTCTTGCACAATGAAAGCATCGGTTTGACTTCAGAAGGTTCGCCGTGACGTCGGTTAGTTGGATATATTGAATGAAAGAAGCACTAAAATCTCATGAAAAGTAGACTATCTCTTTACAGCAGTAGTACTGAAAGTGAAGAAGTGCCCCAATAGTGGATACCGAATTTCAGTACAACGATTCCAGTCTTGCACAATGAAAGCATCGCTATGACTTCAGCTGGTTCGCCGTGACTTCGGTATGATGTATACTTTGAATGAAAGTAGTACTACAATTTCTTGAAAAGTAGACTATCTCTTCACAGCTGTGGTACTGAAAGTGAAGACGTGCCCCAATAGTAGATGCTGAATTTCAGTACATCGATTTCAGTCTTGCACAATGAAAGCATCGGTTTGACTTCAGAAGGTTCGCCGTGACTTCGGTATGTTGTATATTTTGAATGAAAGTAGTACTAAAATCCCATGAAAAGTAGACTATCTCTTCACAGCTGTGGTACTGAAATTGAAGAAGTCCCCCAAAAGTGGATACTGAATTTCAGTACATCGATTTCAGTCTTGCACAATGAAAGCATCGGTTTGACTTCAGCTGGTTCGCCGTGACGTCGGTTAGTTGGATATATCGAATGAAAGAAGCACTAAAATGTCATGAAAAGTAGACTATCTCTTCACATGTGTAGTACTGAAAGTGAAGAAGTGCCCCAATTGTGGATACCGAATTTCAGTACAAAGATTCCAGTCTTGCACAATGAAAGCATCGGTTTGACTTCAGAAGGTTCGCCGTGACTTCGGTATGATGTATATTTTGAATGAAAGTAGTACTAGAATCCCTTGAAAAGTAGACTATCTCTTCACAGCTGTGGTACTGAAATTGAAGAAGTCCCCCAATAGTGGATACTGAATTTCAGTACAAAGATTCCAGTCTTGCACAATGATAGCATCGGTATGACTTCAGCTTGTTCGCCGTGACTTCGGTATATTGACTATTATGAATGAAAGAAGCACTAAAATCAAATGAAAAGTAGACTATCTCTTCACAGCTGTGGTACTGAAATTGAAGAAGTCCCCCAAAAGGGGATACTGAATTTCAGTACATCGATTTCAGTCTTGCATAATGAAAGCATCGGTTTGACTTCAGCTGGTTCGCCGTGACGTCGGTTAGTTGGATATATTGAATGAAAGAAGCACTAAAATATCATGAAAAGTAGACTATCTCTTTACAGCTGTAGTACTGAAAGTGAAGAAGTGCACCAATAGTGGATACCGAATTTCAGTACAACGATTCCAGTCTTGCACAATGAAAGCATCGGTTTGACTTCAGAAGGTTCGCCGTGACTTCGGTATGTTGTATATTTTGAATGAAAGTAGTACTACAATCCCTTGAAAAGTAGACTATCTCTTCACAGCTGTGGTACTGAAAGTGAAGACGTGCCCCAATAGTGGATGCTGAATTTCAGTACATCGATTTCAGTCTTGCACAATGAAAGCATCGGTTTGACTTCAGAAGGTTCGCCGTGACTTCGGTATGTTGTATATTTTGAATGAAAGTAGTACTACAATCCCTTGAAAAGTAGACTATCTCTTCACAGCTGTGGTACTGAAATTGAAGAAGTCCCCCAAAAGTGGATACTGAATTTCAGTACATCGATTTCAGTCTTGCACAATGAAAGCATCGGTTTGACTTCAGATGGTTCGCCGTGACTTCGGTATGTTGTATATTTAGAATGAAAGTAGTACTACAATCCCTTGAAAAGTAGACTATCTCTTCACAGCTGTGGTACTGAAATTGAAGAAGTCCCCCAAAACTGGATACTGAATTTCAGTACATCGATTTCAGTCTTGCACAATGAAAGCATCGGTTTGACTTCAGCTGGTTCGCCGTGACGTCGGTTAGTTGGATATATTGAATGAAAGAAGTACTACAATCTCATGAAAAGTAGACTATCTCTTCACAGCTGTGGTACTGAAATTGAAGAAGTGCCCCAAAAGCGGATACTGAATTTCAGTACATCGATTTCAGTCTTGCACAATGAAAGCATCGGTTTGTCTTCAGCTGGTTCGCCGTGACGTCAGTTAGTTAGATATATTGAATGAAAGAAGCACTAAAATCTCATGAAAAGTAGACTATCTCTTTACAGCTGTAGTACTGCAAGTGAAGAAGTGCCCCAATAGTGGATACCGAATTTCAGTACAACGATTCCAGTCTTGCGCAATGAAAGCATCGGTTTGACTTCAGAAGGTTCGCCGTGACTTCGGTATGTTGTATATTTTGAATGAAAGTAGTACTACAATCCCTTGAAAAGTAGACTATCTCTTCACAGCTGTGGTACTGAAATTGAAGAAGTCCCCCAATAGTGGATACTGAATTTCAGTACAAAGATTCCAGTCTTGCACAATGATAGCATCGGTATGACTTCAGCTGGTTCGCCGTGACTTCGGTGTATTGACTATTATGAATGAAAGAAGCACTAAAATCAAATGAAAAGTAGACTATCTCTTCACAGCTGTGGTACTGAAATTGAGGAAGTCCCCCAAAAGTGGATACTGAATTTCAGTACATCGATTTCAGTCTTGCACAATGAACGTCCGCGCCCTTATAAACGAGGCACTGAGGAGGTGGAAGACCAAAGGGTTACTGGCTGACAACGTAGCCGTCCTAATCGCCTTCCTCAGTGAGCAGACCCCGCCTTCTGCACACGGTCTCCACCGCAATGCAGAAGGCACACCCCATGGCACCAGTTCTCCTCCACACACCCCATGGCACCAGGTCTCCTCCACACCCCCCCTGGCACCAGTCTCCACCGCAATGCACTCTTCCCGTTGCAATCGATTATTTCCGTCGCAATAGATCATTCCCGTTGCAATAGATCATTCCCGTCGCAAAGGGTCATTCCTCTGTCGCAGGAGATTATTACCGTCGCAATTCACTCTGCCCGTCACAATGGATTATTCCCGTCGCAATTGATCATTCCCGTTGCAATCAATTATTCCCGTCGCAATTGATTATTCCCATCGCACTAGATCCTTCCCGTCGCAAGATATTATTACCGTCGCAATGCACTCTTCCCGTTGCAATCGATTATTCCCGTCGCAATCGATAATTCCCGTTGCAATCAACTTTTCCTGTCGCAATAGATTATTCCGAAGTCACGGCGAACCTTCTGAAGTCAAACCGATGCTTTCATTGTGCAAGACTGGAATCTTTGTACTGAAATTCGGTATCCACAATTGGGGCACTTCTTCACTTTCAGTACTACAGATGTGAAGAGATAGTCTACTTTTCATGACATTTTAGTGCTTCTTTCATTCGATATATCCAACTAACCGACGTCACGGCGAACCAGCTGAAGTCAAACCGATGCTTTCATTGTGCAAGACTGAAATCGATGTACTGAAATTCAGTATCCACTTTTGGGGGACTTCTTCAATTTCAGTCCCACAGCTGTGAAGAGATAGTCTACTTTTCAAGGGATTCTAGTACTACTTTCATTCAAAATATACATCATACCGAAGTCACGGCGAACCTTCTGAAGTCAAACCGATGCTTTCATTGTGAAAGACTGGAATCGATGTACTGAAATTCAGTATCCACTTTTGGGGGACTTCTTCAATTTCAGTACCACAGCTGTGAAGAGATAGTCTACTTTTCAAGGGATTGTAGTACTACTTTCATTCAAAATATACAACATACCGAAGTCACGGCGAACCTTCTGAAGTCAAACCGATTCTTTCATTGTGCAAGACTGAAATCGATGTACTGAAATTCAGCATCCACTATTGGGGCACGTCTTCACTTTCAGTACCACAGCTGTGAAGAGATAGTCTACTTTTCAAGAAATTGTAGTACTACTTTCATTCAAAGTATACATCATACCGAAGTCACGGCGAACCAGCTGAAGTCATAGCGATGCTTTCATTGTGCAAGACTGGAATCGTTGTACTGAAATTCGGTATCCACTATTGGGGCACTTCTTCACTTTCAGTACTACAGATGTGAAGAGATAGTCTACTTTTCATGAGAATTTAGTGCTTCTTTCATTCAATATATCCAACTAACCGACGTCACGGCGAACCAGCTGAAGTCAAACCGATGCTTTCATTGTGCAAGACTGAAATCGATGTACTGAAATTCAGTATCCACTTTTGGGGGACTTCTTCAATATCAGTACCACAGCTGTGAAGAGATAGTCTACTTTTCAATGGATTGTCGTACTACTTTCATTCAAAATATACAACATACCGAAGTCACGGCGAACCTTCTGAAGTCAAACCGATGCTTTCATTGTGCAAGACTGGAATCGTTGTACTGAAATTCGGTATCCACTATTGGGGCACTTCTTCACTTTCAGTACTACAGCTGTAAAGAGATAGTCTACTTTTCATGAGATTATAGTGCTTCTTTCATTCAATATATCCAACTAACTGACGTCACGGCGAACCAGCTGACGTCAAACCGATGCTTTCATTGTGCAAGACTGAAATCGATGTACTGAAATTCAGTATCCACTTTTGGGGGACTTCTTCAATTTCAGTCCCACAGCTGTGAAGAGATAGTCTACTTTTCAAGGGATTGTAGTACTACTTTCATTCAAAATATACTACATACCGAAGTCACTACGAACCTTCTGAAGTCAAACCGATGCTTTCATTGTGCAAGACTGTAATCGATGTACTGAAATTCAGCATCCACTATTGGGGCACATCTTCACTTTCAGTACCACAGCTGTGAAGAGATAGTCTACTTTTCAAGGGATTGTAGTACTACTTTCATTCAAAATATACATCATACCGAAGTCACGGCGAACCAGCTGAAGTCATAGCGATGCTTTCATTGTGCAAGACTGGAATCGTTGTACTGAAATTCGGTATCCACTATTGGGGCACTTCTTCACTTTCAGTACTACAGATGTGAAGAGATAGTCTACTTTTCATGAGAATTTAGTGCTTCTTTCATTCAATATATCCAACTAACCGACGTCACGGCGAACCAGCTGAAGTCAAACCGATGCTTTCATTGTGCAAGACTGAAATCGATGTACTGAAATTCAGTATCCACTTTTGGGGGACTTCTTCAATTTCAGTCCCACAGCTGTGAAGAGATAGTCTACTTTTCAAGGGATTGTAGTACTACTTTCATTCAAAATATACTACATACCGAAGTCACTACGAACCTTCTGAAGTCAAACCGATGCTTTCATTGTGCAAGACTGTAATCGATGTACTGAAATTCAGCATCCACTATTGGGGCACATCTTCACTTTCAGTACCACAGCTGTGAAGAGATAGTCTACTTTTCAAGGGATTGTAGTACTACTTTCATTCAAAATATACATCATACCGAAGTCACGGCGAACCAGCTGAAGTCATAGCGATGCTTTCATTGTGCAAGACTGGAATCGTTGTACTGAAATTCGCTATCCACTATTGGGGCACTTCTTCACTTTCAGTACTACAGATGTGAAGAGATAGTCTACTTTTCATGAGAATTTAGTGCTTCTTTCATTCAATATATCCAACTAACCGACGTCACGGCGAACCAGCTGAAGTCAAACCGATGCTTTCATTGTGCAAGACTGAAATCGATGTACTGAAATTCAGTATCCACTTTTGGGGGACTTCTTCAATATCAGTACCACAGCTGTGAAGAGATAGTCTACTTTTCAATGGATTGTCGTACTACTTTCATTCAAAATATACAACATACCGAAGTCACGGCGAACCTTCTGAAGTCAAACCGATGCTTTCATTGTGCAAGACTGGAATCGTTGTACTGAAATTCGGTATCCACTATTGGGGCACTTCTTCACTTTCAGTACTACAGCTGTAAAGAGATAGTCTACTTTTCATGAGATTTTAGTGCTTCTTTCATTCAATTTATCCAACTAACCGACGTCACGGCGAACCAGCTGAAGTCAAACCGATGCTTTCATTGTGCAAGACTGAAATCGATGTACTGAAATTCAGTATCCACTATTGGGGGACTTCTTCAATTTCAGTACCACAGCTGTGAAGAGATAGTCTACTTTTCAAGGGATTCTAGTACTACTTTCATTCAAAATATACATCATACCGAAGTCACGGCGAACCTTCTGAAGTCAAACCGATGCTTTCATTGTGCAAGACTGAAATCGATGTACTGAAATTCAGTATCCACTTTTGGGGGACTTCTTCAATTTCAGTACCACAGCTGTGAAGAGATAGTCTACTTTTCAGGGGATTGTAGTACTACTTTCATTCAAAATATACAACATACCGAAGTCACGGCGAACCTTCTGAAGTCAAACCGATGCTTTCATTGTGCAAGACTGAAATCGATGTACTGAAATTCAGCATCCACTATTGGGGCACGTCTTCACTTTCAGTACCACAGCTGTGAAGAGATAGTCTACTTTTCAAGAAATTGTAGTACTACTTTCATTCAAAGTATACATCATACCGAAGTCACGGCGAACCAGCTGAAGTCATAGCGATGCTTTCATTGTGCAAGACTGGAATCGTTGTACTGAAATTCGGTATCCACTATTGGGGCACTTCTTCACTTTCAGTACTACAGCTGTAAAGAGATAGTCTACTTTTCATGAGATTTTAGTGCTTCTTTCATTCAATTTATCCAACTAACCGACGTCACGGCGAACCAGCTGAAGTCAAACCGATGCTTTCATTGTGCAAGACTGAAATCGATGTACTGAAATTCAGTATCCACTATTGGGGGACTTCTTCAATTTCAGTACCACAGCTGTGAAGAGATAGTCTACTTTTCAAGGGATTCTAGTACTACTTTCATTCAAAATATACATCATACCGAAGTCACGGCGAACCTTCTGAAGTCAAACCGATGCTTTCATTGTGCAAGACTGAAATCGATGTACTGAAATTCAGTATCCACTTTTGGGGGACTTCTTCAATTTCAGTACCACAGCTGTGAAGAGATAGTCTACTTTTCAGGGGATTGTAGTACTACTTTCATTCAAAATATACAACATACCGAAGTCACGGCGAACCTTCTGAAGTCAAACCGATGCTTTCATTGTGCAAGACTGAAATCGATGTACTGAAATTCAGCATCCACTATTGGGGCACGTCTTCACTTTCAGTACCACAGCTGTGAAGAGATAGTCTACTTTTCAAGAAATTGTAGTACTACTTTCATTCAAAGTATACATCATACCGAAGTCACGGCGAACCAGCTGAAGTCATAGCGATGCTTTCATTGTGCAAGACTGGAATCGTTGTACTGAAATTCGGTATCCACTATTGGGGCACTTCTTCACTTTCAGTACTACAGATGTGAAGAGATAGTCTACTTTTCATGAGATTTTAGTGCTTCTTTCATTCAATATATCCAACTAACCGACGTCACGGCGAACCAGCTGAAGTCAAACCGATGCTTTCATTGTGCAAGACTGAAATCGATGTACTGAAATTCAGTATCCACTTTTGGGGGACTTCTTCAATTTCAGTACCACAGCTGTGAAGAGATAGTCTACTTTTCAAGGGATTGTAGTACTACTTTCATTCAAAATATACAATATACCGAAGTCACGGCGAACCATCTGAAGTCAAACCGATGCTTTCATTGTGCAAGATTGAAATCTTTGTACTGAAATTCGGTATCCACAATTGGGGCACTTCTTCACTTTCAGTACTACAGCTGTAAAGAGATAGTCTACTTTTCATGAGATTTTAGTGCTTCTTTCATTCAATATATCTAACTAACTGACGTCACGGCAAACCAGCTGAAGACAAACCGATGCTTTCATTGTGCAAGACTGAAATCGATGTACTGAAATTCAGTATCCGCTTTTGGGGCACTTCTTCAATTTCAGTACAACAGCTGTGAAGAGATAGTCTACTTTTCATGAGATTTTAGTGCTTCTTTCATTCAATATATACAACTAACTGACGTCACGGCGAACCAGCTGAAGTCAAACCGATGCTTTCATTGTGCAAGACTGAAATCGATGTACTGAAATTCAGTATCCACTTTTGGGGCACTTCTTCAATTTCAGTACCACAGCTGTGAAGAGATAGTCTACTTTTCATGAGATTTTAGTGCTTCTTTCATTCAATATATACAACTAACTGACGTCACGGCGAACCAGCTGACGTCAAACCGATGCTTTCATTGTGCAAGACTGAAATCGATGTACTGAAATCAGTGGCCGAATCCTCCACCACCGATAAATATCTTGCATGACATGTCTACACACACACACACACACACACACACACACACACACACACACACACACATACACACACCTACCTTCATTTGGATTGACTGTTGTATTGGTGGGTGACTGTTATATTGGTGACTGTTGGATTGGTGACTGTTGGATTGGTGACTGTTGGATTGGTGACTGTTGGATTGGTGACTGTTGGATTGGTGACTGTTGGATTGGTGACTGTTGGATTGGTGACTGTTGGATTGGTGACAGTGGCTGTTGGATTGGGATTGCTTTACACACTTCATCCAAAAAATTGAAGACAAAATTTTAAATTTTGACTCCCCAGTCATTCGCGCCTAAGCATTTATGACTCCCGGTAATATAGGCCTATGCCTAGGCGTATTGGACTCCCCAGTCATTTATGCCTAGGCATTTATGACTCCCCAGTCATTCACGCCTAGGCATATATGACCTCTTTGAGAAATACAGTGACCTTGTGCGGTTGAAGAGCGTGCTGTTCCGGATTCGGTGTGTTAAATATGAAATTTTCTAAGCATAGGCGGTGTTTGAAGCTATTTTATTTTGGCATGACACAGCAAGTGAATAACTCTGTGATAGAGCATGATATAAGCTTGTCTCTGGCTGTGTGCCTTCTATTCCTGGGTAACTGCAGTGGGATTTGTGTTAGCACGAAACATGTCCACCAGGATGCAGCGGACTGGAACAACTTATAGCATAGCAAAGTTGAGTAAACAAGTAAACCATTCTAGCTATTAACACAAATAATGGACATATGTCTACACATATGAAGACAAACAAGGAATCTGCCTCCCTATCACTACCACCAATGTCTCCTTCAACTCTGCCACCAGGTACAGGTAAGTCTACTAAATAGTACGAAGTGATACATGATATTTTACCAACTTCATAATCGTCACTGTCCAATGCTTGCACTGTCCAATGCTTGCAATGTACAGTACGCGTGCCTTCAATCAAGGTCTTCAAATATCCTGCTTCAAGGTCGCAGGGAGGCAACCAAGGTACACACCCAGGCAGTTGGCCTGCTGGTACCCTCCCTGGACCTTGAAGCGGAACTTCCGCTCCCCCCGTCCAAAGCAGTGGTTGCTGCAATAGGCTATCTCCCTCACAATTTGTTGTGGGGAGATGCCAAGTTGTTGTGAGGCCATTGTGGTTCGCACCACATGTTGGTCAGTCCCAGGATGGTGGTTGGCTAAATCAATTTAATTGTATATGAAATGCACACTTTAACCAACCAGGACTGTGGGATGGTTCCGCAGCTGGGCAACCAATTGTTGAAAGTATTGCGGAATGGCTACGGGCACTGTTAGTGTGAATAAACTTTGAAAGAAAAGGCCCAATTCGACCCTACACGCTACGTCATTCTTGAGCGACTTATATATATATTGGTCCTCAAAATGGAATCAGCTGCTGGCACTAACTCAAAAAAGCACAATAATACGACTGTGTACGAATAATTATGCTAAATCACGTTAACAATCACAACATCCAGTGGCTGCTTTTATTTCACAACTCTATCATTTTTCTGAACTATAGCGGGGCGCGCCATACATTACGGTTGTCATTTTAGTTTCGCGCATGACACGGAAGTAAAACATCTAGTATAATGCACTCCAGTTGTAGGAAGTCAGTGGTTAGCTCAAGAAATAGACGAGTAATCTGTTTATTCCATCTTTTTCTTTTTGTATGGCCCTAAAGGGAAGTAATGGTGATTTTCATCGTACCAGTGCAAACATATTTTTAACCTACTTTTCTCTACATATGAGGGCTGCTGCTTCCTTCTCCCCCTCGGAATTATATTGCTTGGTGTGATATTAGCTAAAAAGTGAAGTGGTGAAGTGACAGATGTGTCGGATGTGTAATTGTCATTCTTACCAGGAGGGACACCACGAACAGCAAGGGGGACCTCACGAGGTACTGCAGCTGTACGATGTGTGTATATTGTGTGGTATTTGAGTTTGAAAATGAAATCTTGATTATGTGTGAAACTTGAACTGCAGAGATGGTTAAATGAGTCATTTCAGTCTTACCTCCTGTTCCTTCTGGGGCTGGGCGGGGGGCATCTAATGCAGAAAGAGAGTAATTTCAGGTTGATTTATTAGTTTTTTTCCCGTCTTACCTCCTGCTCCTTCAACTGGGGCTAGGCGGGGGCCAGCGAGGACACCACAAACAGGGGGGGTGGGGGGAGGTGGGGGGCTGAGCACACAAGCACACACTCTTCGTAGGTTATTTTACGCTAAGAAGAGGTACGACTACTAACACCTTGCTTGCAACATGCGCAACGAACAAACCTTTTTGTCTGATGTGATATAAGCGTAAGGATTACGCGGGATTACCTAGGTAACGCTAATTATTAGCATCCCTCTATACCCTCCCATCCCCATCCCCTCTCCCCTCCCCCTCCCATCCTCCCCCTCCCATCCCCTCTCCCCCTAGTTGGGCGTAGCCCGACCTTCGCGTATTGGCGCCCAACTACTCTCCCTAAAAGTATTCCTAAGAATTCGTAGGATATACAGGTATTCTCGGAGGATTACTTAATCGATTAGATCACATAACTACTATACAGTAAAATAAACTTGCTCTAACGTTCAAACTTAGCCAATAAAAAACGTGATCTCACGTGACTGGATCTTTTGAACGAACTTACAAGCAGGTGAGATAGATAAGGATTGCGGTAATGTTTGCACGTATAAGTGGTGTTTAGACAAGTATGGAGATATGCCTCCTAGCGTACGAGAAGCTACATACTGTACGCTATTGGCCAAAGAGGTTTACGAACGTACTGTAGAACGTACTGTACGCCAGCTATTTATGTACTGTACTGCACTAGCTCTGCTCTGACGCTGGCTAATCTCCTCCCATTAAACAATATCAGTACAGTGTGTATGTGTGTGGGTTTTGGAGCATTCAACATTCAGCGCAACGGTGAAGCTTTGTCTAGAACCACATACATGTAAAAATAGGTGATGATAGCGTGTGAGGATGTTTGGGGGTGGAAGCTGGTAGAGGAAATGTAGTGTGATAGTCTACAGCAAGCGTTCTCAATAGACCCTTAAAAAAAACCCTTTGTCTCCAGGAGGTTGAATACTAATTCCTTAACTGAACTTCCTTTGTCAGTTTATGCCGGGTTGAAAGAGAATTAATCTCCTTCCTCTTTTCTCACTGTAGAGGTTGCTGGCTGTTCCTGTTTAGTGACTACTGGTATATTCTGTTATTATTGTTGCAGCTTGTGATACCATTCCTAATGGCAGACGCACAACAACAAAGGGAAAGGGTAATTTGTAATGTAATTCTCCAAATTGAAACTGTACCTACATTATTTGTTAATAGTTCTAACAGGAAATATAATTAGGTTCACACACACACACACACACACACACACACACTTTGTTTGTACCCTTGACTCTGCATGTGGTTTTGTCTGTGTAAGTTAGTAGAGCTAGTGTATTGCTATACCCCCATTTATCATTGATAGGTGTAAATAACGTTTTAGCCATGAGGCTAGGCGCTCGCTTAGGGCCTTTAATAAAATCACAATTAAACGCACACATTACACACACAAGCATGCATGCACACACATACACAACAGTCCCGCACCCACCCCCCCCCCCCCCCCCCCCCCCTGCCAAAACGCTCCTGCTATCTACGCTACACTATAGGACTACCAATTTGTGGTGTGTACACTTAGCGATATTTTCAAAGGTACATCTAGGATCAGGTACATCATCTAGGATTACTTCAGGTACATCTACGCAACCCCCCGTGTGTGGGTGGGGGACTCTGTTCCATTTAGGGGATACATCTGGAACGCTGCGTCTTAAATCAGTTTTTCTTCATTCAGTTTCATTTTCCCCAATCTCCCAGTGCAAATAGATGCGATACTTACATTTATAAGAACATTGGAAGAATGGTCACCAACATATCTTCTCTTTGCAATGAGAATAATTTAATTTTCCTTATTCTTTGTTCCCCTCATCCCTCACATCTTGTCGCACACTTGCATGTCATAGTTTTCATTATGTAGCGATTATAATTATAATTTGGTTTTACTGCTATGTTGTTTTTTTTGTGTGTAGATAACTCATCCAATTTACTTATCGAGCATGGGGAATGCTGCCACAGCAGTAGCTGGATTAAATTCAATGACGACATCACCACTTACGTTAGAATGTTACAACAAATGTGATGAGTCTATCTTTGACATCAATCGTATGCAGTTGTACAGTATGCAGGAAATAGTCACCGAATTGAGAGTTGAACACAACGAAAGGCATGGTGAAACAACCATGAACTTAATGAAAAAAATCCTTCATGACCAAGCCGGGTTAGAAATGCATGGGCCATTTTCAGTTATTGATCTTCATCAATTCATGCCAATAGTTAATTTTGTTAAAGAAGACATGCAACCCGATTTATGCATTGTAAGAAACGGACATGCTGTATTGTTTGCTGAAGAGGATTCACGTCAGTGCACTTACACAGACAGATGCATTAGAAAAGCATGTTTATATGCCAATTTTCACTGCCGATATCTCGCCACACACAATTTGGAATCTCCTGGCTATTGTATACATTTCCCTTCCGCTCATTCAAGAGCCAAGGACAAGAAAAGTGTTGCAGCAATCATTAGTTGCACTTGGTCATATGACAAATTCAGTTTTGTGTACTCAGCACAACATTTGGATTTGAACAATTTACAGCAACCTATTGTTAATGTCGTAAACTATATTACTGGTCTAACATTTCAAAATCGCAGGGATGTGGCAACATTATATTACTTGTTCAAGCTTAACTTGATGAAAGTGAATAATACCAGGTTCCTAAAAAATAACAAGTGGACATGCACTTCTCAATGCTTGAGCGGAAATTCTATTGTTTTGAAGGTGACGGATAGAGGAGGCCAAGAGCAAGTACATAAGTTTGTGAATAATTCGGTTACTGGGATTTTGCATAAAATAAAACAGCAGGATTCTACATCCTGTCCACATCTTCTTCACTTTGACAGATTTCTACGAGGTCCTAATTCCAAAGTATCACTTTTCACGTATAAAGTCTGCAATCCACCACTTACTGAGGTAGAAGCCAAAGAGTGCCTATGCAATTTTTCTCACCTGCTGATTAGTGCTCTTCAAGCTGTGCATGGAGTAGGTATTGAACACTGCGACATACGGCTTGAAAACATATGCTTTGATCCAACGAACAATCGCATAGTTTTTATTGACCTCGATCGTGCTGTGGATCGAAACACCTTGGATGAAGATGGATTTCGCACTGACACATTTTTGATGTACGCAGAGAACTCTTGCATGTTTTCCAATTTACGGGTGCCGTCAGTGGACTTTGTCCAGTTAGGTTACATGGTACTGTGGATTACTCACTTCAATGAAACGGTGAACGGTTTCCAATTCTCTGGAAATTCCAACTATCATAATATGCACTTATTTGCTGGATTGGATAATGAACCTGAGCTTGTTAAAAGTCTGATCAGAAGTGGTCAAGTCCCCAATATTCTTGGAAGTGATCTTCCAGGACGTTCTCAACTTTTTGACGTGCTGCTCCAACGAAGACTTTAAGATCTTTCTGCTGTATGTTGTGTATACTGTGTGTATTAGAACATTAAACCCGTAAGATCTTTCTGCTGTATTTTGTATATATACTGTGTGTATTTGAACATCAAACCCGTTTGATCAATTCATCGTGGGGTTCACAAGATTAACAAAGGTTTGATTACATGGAACTTAGGTTAACTTACTGTCTTTGGCGCACCTACTTTGATGTCATAGACATACTGGTGGGGGGAGGGTCGAGGGGCTTGAATGGCCCAAACCCCCAAAAGTGACAGTAAGTTAATGTTTAATCTCCAGGGAAAAATCCTTATTTAAGGATGTCATTATCCTTAAATAAGGATCATCTTTTACATTGCATATTTTTGCTAACCATGTGCTGACTCTATGGGAGCAGCAGCAAACATCACCTGAAACATGGGCATAAGGGTGTGGTCAACATGGGTATAAGGGTGTGGTCAACATGGGTATAAGGTGTGGTCAACATGGGCATAAGGTGTGGTCAACATGGGTATAAGGTGTGGTCAACATGGGCATAAGGTGTGGTCAACATGGGCATAAGGTGTGGTCAACATGGGTATAAGGTGTGGTCAACAGCTATACCTCTTAACTGTTACTGGTAGTTAAATACAATCAGTAAAAACAGAAGTTATTGGTTGACAGCTCCTGGTTTTGTTGTCCAAATTTTGTTGGCATTTTAAGTTGATCGTTTTGATCAGTGTACAGTAATGTGTTATACAGCTGAAATCTTTCCTCACCATTCTTGTATGACACCACATTCGGGCGGGGGGAGGGAGGGATATGTATGACATCACTTCCTGTAGTTCAATGACCACTTCCTGTGGTTCAATGACATCACTTTCTCTGGCAGGTACCCTGGACCGCTGTCACCTCATGCCTACCACGTCATGCCTACCACCACCTCATGCCTATCACCTCATACGTACCACCTCATGCCTACCACCTCATGCCTACCACCTCATGCGTACCACCTCATGCCTATCACCTCATGCCTACCTACCACCTCATGCCTCTATATACCATACCAGAAAGTACATAATATTCAATTGGTGATAGAAGAGCAGCTCATAAGTTATAAATGGTGTATCGCCTTGTTGATGGCCGTTTGTACAACATAGATATGGTGATTCAGCTCACAGATACTTGGCAGATATGGATTTTGCACCAGTTTTGCATGATGTCATTGATCTAAAGTCAACAATCGGATGGAAAGCGGTTATAATGGATCATGTCGCTATCGGTACGGGTGCAATGTTCTTCCAGATACTTCAACTCTTCAAGTGGTTCTCCAAAGAAGGCTTACCTTACGTAACACTGCCTAGTCATCGGTGTACATGTCCATGTGTAGGTGTATGTGTGTGAGTGTGTGTATGATTTAATGATGTTTCAAAACTGACAAAACGATTCATGAATTGGATTCTATCTGCTTCAGCCTTCTGAAACTTAGTGTCGAAATAACCAAGTTATGTTATACACACTTTAACGCCGGAATTTTAATTTTGAATGTGTGACATCATCTGTTGGGACGGGCATGGGACTGAATCGTCCCATAGGAACGTTCCCGTCCCGGGTAATTGGACATGTACAGGTCAAATGTAGGTACTATAGTTTACCTATGAATTGGTGGAAATGCTGCTCACAGACGTCGCATTTGAAATTGTGTTTTTTATACCTCCGAGTAAATTGTTACGATTTGCTATGTAGCTAATTTCAAAAAATAGGTCGAGAGAATATATGGAATAAGTTAATACAAAGTAATGTGTATCGACTAAATCAATATTGTTCTAATACACACAGTATACACAACATACAGCAGAAAGATCTTAATGTCTTCGTTGGAGCACTTCACAAAGTTGAGAACCTCCTGGAAGATCACTTCCAAGAATATTGGGGACAACACCACTGATCAGACTTCTAACAAACTCAGGTTCATTATCCAATCCCAATCTAGCAAATAAGTGCATATTATGATAGTTGGAATTTCCAGAGAATTGGAAACCGTTCACCGTTTCATTGAAGTGAGTAATCCACAGTACCATGTAACCTAACTGGACAAAGTCCACTGACGGCACCCGTAAATTGGAAAACATGCAAGAGTTCTCTGCGTACATCAAAAATGTGTCAGTGCGAAATCCATCTTCATCCAAGGTGTTTCGATTCACAGCACGATCGAGGTCAATAAAAACTATGCGATTGTTCGTTGGATCAAAGCATATGTTTTCAAGCCGTATGTCGCAGTGTTCAATACCTACTCCATGCACAGCTTGAAGAGCACTAATCAGCAGGTGAGAAAAATTGCATAGGCACTCTTTGGCTTCTACCTCAGTAAGTGGTGGATTGCAGACTTTATACGTGAAAAGTGATACTTTGGAATTAGGACCTTCTAGAAATCTGTCAAAGTGAAGAAGATGTGGACAGGATGTAGAATCCTGCTGTTTTATTTTATGCAAAATCCCAGTAACCGAATTATTCACAAACGTATGTACTTGCTCTTGGCCTCCTCTATCCGTCACCTTCAAAACCCCCATATTGTAGTGTGTTGTTGGATGGACAACACACTACAATATGGGGGGGGGGGGGGGGGAAGCTTACATGCTCTAACTGACTCAGTAGAAGCTGGAGGTCTGCTGCACCCAACTAAAGAAAAGGAAGCAACAGGATTACAGTGCCATTTTGACACAACCAGACATTGCAATAACTGCAAAGAATGGTTCCATATTGAAACAATATCAGGGGAAGGAAATAAAGATACAAAATGGTTCTGCACTGTTCGCATACACATGCAACCAGTTAAAATAAAGACACTAAACAGTCAAAAATATATTCTGTTGACTCAGAATAGATAAGAAATAAATCTCTACACACGTTATAGCACATGAGATGTGTGGTGGGATTGGCCACGTGGTACTGAGACGTACATAGATGGTGTGCAATCCATGTGATAGCACACACGTGAAACTAAGCAATGATGACTGTGTAAGAGCCAACAACATCGGCTAGCCTAGTGGTTGGCTGGCAAGACAAGCAGATAGCTGATAGGACCAAATGATGCCAATAGCTGTCACATGGGTAACGAGATGAGGTACCAGAAATCGCATTAGCTGACCATAAGCTAAGTAGCTGCGATTAGCCAAGCATGACACTTTATTCCTTTTGCATCCCCTTTTGATGTTTCTGTTTTCCGCATTGAAAACAATCTACTCCCTCTGTCAATTTCCATGGCGAGCCTTTCTTGTGAACTTATTTTAAAATAGCTAGCTTGTGCAACAACAGGCATCGAGTGCGTTTATGCATGGACCGGAATTAAATCAATCTATCTAATAAAAAGATTCACTTTAATATGTTGGAACATGTATCATTCCCGTCGCAACAGATTATTCCCTGACTATGTCTGGGCAGGAAAAGGCTTGCCTGGGCAGGCCTAGGAAGGCCGGTCTATGAATATGATAACACGGACACGAAAGTTGGATAGTCATTTGATATATCATTTCTCGTCGTCCATATCTGGGTAGTAAAGCCCCACCCATCGACGATACTCAGCATGAGTAGCAATCTTGAAATTGGCACAGTGTCGAATAAATAGCCGCTGTATACAGAAAAGTAAAGATAAAGTTTTGTTTGTTATACTCAAGCATTAAAATAAAGCCAGATGGCGACAGTAAGGTCACCATCAATCACACCCATGCTTTGAACAATAGATGTTGCTAGCTCCTTGGTTGGCATAAATTTATGCCTAGGAAATATAAGCCTCGTACTAATACGGTTAAGGGAAGTGGGTTCTTGCCAACTGTTTACTTCCGTGTCATGCGCGAAACTAAAATGACAACCGTAATGAAAAAGTGATGCAAACTGCATTGAACCTGTACAGTACTTCTTCTTCCACCAAAGCAATTGAATACACGCTGGATTGGATAATGAACCTGAGCTTGTTAAAAGTCTGATCAGACGTGGTGAAGTCCCCAATTACTGAAGTGATCTTCCAGGACTTTCTATTCAATGCACTGACACTGACAATATCTCAAATCTACACCTTGTGTTGACCTCCATTTCTTTGTTTCTTCAGACCCATTTGTACCAGCAAAAGTTTCAGCAATCTCTATAGCTTCAATAGTTACCTGCGATAAAGCAGTTTAGGCCCTTTTTCAAATACTCTTTCAGCTTCGATTTCGCCATTATATACTTGTTTCATAAAATTCCCTCTCTTGATAGGATATTTCTTATTTTTTTCTTCTTCTTGCTGCTATCCAGATGTTTGTTCTTCTGTTTCGTTATATTTTATATTTTCTGTTTTATCAATCTTTAATTCTTTAAAGGTGCGTATGGACAGTTAGTTTGAGTTGTAGGTATATTTGCCCCTGATTTTCAAGGAGACAGTCATCTGTCAAAAAAATCCCGGTCGTCCATCTTTTTCTTTTTGTTGTATGGCCCTAAAGGCAAGTCGCAGGACGCAAAAAAAAACCTCTGTGTTCTTCAATATATAAAAGTCCCACCGCCTCTTTTCATCCCAATGACGGGGAGGGAGAGAGAGAGAGAGGAGATATAGGGGGAGAGGGAGGGAGGGAGAGAGGGGTTCCCTATATTGACAGTTCTACCAACAGAGATGGGAGATGTAAGGACAACCAGCCACGGACCGATGCAGCATTACCCCTTCCTGGTCTTCATTCTTTGCCTTGACAGTGTCCCAGAAAGTACACCAACTCAACAGTGGTGTATCACACACTTGTGTTACAAAAAAGCCCAAGGGTCAGTACTTCTTTTTCTGTAAGCACGAGGTAGTAGGAGTGGGCAGGTCACCAAGGAATCTGGATGGCTGTGAAGGTGCAGTTTTTAATCACGTCACTGTGACGTCAGTAGACGTTACGACAACGGTCACGTGATGTATTTTGAACGAACTTGTAAGGTGAGATAGATAAGAATTGCGGTTGTGTGTTTGCTCGTGTAAGTGGTGTTTAAACAAGTGGCTTTATTGTCCTTCGCCGCCAAAGAGGTTTGCTTATTTGACTTGCAAGGCTCTAAGCGAGCACTGTTGTTATGCGTTATGGGTGGAACACCTTGTGCTGGGTTTGCCGTACTTACGTGTAGGCGGTTGTGTTTGCTCGTGTTTAAGCAAGTATGGAGAATTCATTGTGTTTGGCTTTGGCATTGAAGCTAGGGCATGTCGCCAGGGTGCCGCGGACATGCTTGCTTATGGAGTTAGTCTACCGGTATTGGGATGCTACATAGACCTAGGGCAGGGTGGGGGTGGTCGGTCGCCATGGAAGTGCTCAGGTCCAACTCTGCATAGCTGCCATATGTCTGAATAGACCCTTTAAAACCCTTCGTCTCCAGAAGGGTGAATATTAATTCCTTAACTGAACTTTCTGTTCTGTCATGGGGTCAAGTGAATGTACAATATTTAAAATGTGTGTTTTGGAGTGGAAATAAAGAGATTGTCAGTGGCATAGAATAATATAATACATGTATGTGAATGTACACACGTACACGACAATACTAGAGTGTGTGTTCATGTGTGTGCCCTTCGCCAAAGAGGTTTGCTTACTTGCATGGCCCTAGCCACAGTGGTAAAAGTACATTACTGGTTCTTTCTCTGTTCAGTAGGTGTGTTCCTGACTACTGGTTCCTCTAAATTATCGAACATTCAGCTTGTACTGTCATTTTCAAAAGGTGAGGCTGGCTCGGATTGATTATCTCTGTGTAGTGTAAGCTAACATCCTGTGAGCTTGTCCCTATTATATTTGGTGCCATGGGGTGTGTGGAGGAGACTTGGTGCCGTGGGGTGTGTGTAGGAGACCTGGTGCCATGGGGTGTGTGGAGACTGGTGCCAAGGGGGGTGTGGAGGAGACCTGGCACCATGGGATGTGTGGAGACTGGTGCCAAGGGGGGTGTGGAGGAGACCTGGTACTATGGGATGTGCCAGGTCTCCTCCACACACCCCCATGGCACCAGGTCTCCTCCACACACCCCTTGGCACCAGGTCTCCTCCACACACCCCACGGCACCAGGTCTCCTCCACACACTCCATGGCACCAGGTCTCCTCCACACACCCCACGGCACCAGGTCTCCTCCACACACCCCACGGCACCAGGTCTCCTCCACACACTCCATGGCACCAGGTCTACTAACAGAAAAGCGAGAAAGTAGATTAAAAATCTTTCCGACATAGAACGATAGATACACATACACACATCCAATAACCGGCGTACAGTACGCCAAAGAGGTTTGAATGGCTTATTTGACTTGCATGCAAGGCCCTAGGCGGACCTGGTGCCATGGGGTGTGTGTGGAGACCTGGTGCCATGGTTAATTGGCGTACACGTGATCCGTTTCCAATCCCTGTCTAAATAATCTATGATCTCCCGCACGTGACGTGAATTACATGCATTTTGAACTGCGGTTGTGTTTGCTCGTGTAAGTGGTGTTTAAACAAGTGGCTTTATTATTGTGGAGTTAGTTATGCCTAGCCAAGCGTACGGCGTCCGTACCTGTCTTATGGGCCCCAAAGGTTTGCTTAGTTGACTTGGAAGGCCCTAAGTGAACGTACTGTTCGCCGGTTGTTTGATGACTTATAACGCAATGGCTGTGGGCCATTATGGAGTTAGCTATGCCCCCTAGCGTACGAGAAGCTACATACTGTACGCTATTGGCCAAAGAGGTTTACGAACGTACTGTAGAACGTACTGTACGCCAGCTATTTATGTACTGCACTAGCTCTGCTGACGCTGGCTAATCTCCTCCCATAAACAATATCAGTACAGTGTGTCAGCGCAAAGGTGAAGCTTTGTCTAGAACCACATAAAATAGGTGATGTTTGGGGGGTGGAAGCTGGTAGAGGAAATGTAGTGTGATAGTCTACAGCAAGCGTTCTCAATAGACCCTTAAAAAAAAACCCTTTGTCTCCAGGAGGTTGAATACTAATTCCTTAACTGAACTTCCTTTGTCAGTTTATGCCGGGTTAAAAAAGAATTAATCTCCTTCCTCTTTTCTCACTGTAGAGGTTGCTGGCTGTTCCTGTTTAGTGACTACTGGTATATTCTGTTATTATTGTTGCAGCTTGTGATACCATTCCTAATGGCAGACGCACAACCACAACGACAAAGGGTAAGTTGTAATGTAATTCTCCAAATTGAAACTGTACCTACATTATTTGTTAATAGTTCTAACAGGAAATATAATTAACTACCAGCAGGTTCACACACACACACACACACACACACACACACACACACACACACACACACGCTTTGTTCGTACCCTTGACTCTGCATGTGGTTTTGTCTGTGTAAGTAAGTTAGTAGAGCTATAGTGTATTGCTATACCCCCATTTATCATTTATAGGTGTAAATAACGTTTTAGCCATGAGGCTAGGCGCTCGCTTAAGGCCTTTAATAAAATCACAATTAAACGCACACATACACACACAAGCACGCATGCACACACATACACAACCACATTTCTTGCAAGGTCGCCCAAAAAAAGAAGGCCTACATAGATGCGATCACCTAGGAAACATAGGTGGTTGCGTGATCACCTAAGCCCCTGTGTAGGTTTACCGTTATCTATACTACTGGCGTCCTGGCTGTTTTTACCGGGGGGGGGGCAAGAACCATAAATGGCGACCCTTACATTATAGCTTTTTTGGCGCCCTTGCCGATTTGGCGCCTCCCTCTTTTGAGTCCCGCACCCCCCCCCCCCCCCCCCCCCCCCCCCCCCCCCCCTCCTTGCCAAAACGCTCCTTTTATCTACGCTACACTATAGGACTACCAACACCTTTCAAATACGTTACGGAAATATAGGAATACACACCGTACAAAAACTCGACCCCAGGTTACCACTGAGAGTCCGTCCACTTACTGAAATTTACGGTCCGATAGCATGTGTATGTACATGTAGCTCGATCTTCAGTGTCCTAACCTTGATATTCCCCCGAGAGCCTATCTATCAAGCCTCAGTTCTCGCTCAACTTCAAGCGTGAATTGCCACCGTAAGACGGCACCCGTGGGTAGAAGAACCTTTGCATACTTCTTCAAGAGGATCGTAGCAAGCGCACGTAAAATTATTGATCTTTGTACGCATAAATAGAGAGCTGCAGTTCAGCCCCTCCCACCAGTATCGTACTAGTGTCAAAGTTTACGGTAGTTGAAAGAAGACAATATATACATAACGCAGAAATGTGCATGGTAAAATTCTTTTTCCTCTTTACGCCAATGTCTGCACGATAAGCTTCCGTTTTCAGTCATACATGAACCTATTTTCTCGAAACAAAGTCCCATTTTGTCCGTACCCTTGGCTCTGCATGTGATTATCCCTGTGTAAGAACATCCTGTGAGCTTGTCCCTTAGTATCTGTCTTGTGGGTGACCTCTGCATGGGGTAACCCCTTTCGTTTTTTATTTAACTGTTATGTTTGCTCTTTGGGGCGTGTACACTTTAGCGATGTTTTCAAAGTCCCACTTTGTTCGTACCCTTGACTCTGCATGTGATTGTCTCTGTGTAAGAATATCCTGTGAGCTTGTCCCTTGGTATCTGTCTTGTGGGTGACGATTACCCCTTTCGTTTTTATTTAACCTGCTTTTCGTGGTATGTACACTTAGCGATATTTTCAAAGGTACATCTAGGATCAGGTACATCTAGGATTACTTCAGGTACATCTACGCAACCCCCCCGTGTGTGGGTGGGGGACACTCTGTTCCATTTAGGGGATACATCTGGAACGCTGCGTCTTAAATCAGTTTTTCTTCATTCAGTTTCATTTTCCCCAATCTCCCAGTGCAAATAGATGCGTTACTTACATTTATAAGAACATTGGAAGAATGGTCACCAACATATCTTCTCTTTGCAATGAGAATGATTATTCTTTGTTCCCCTCATCCCTCACATCTTGTCGCACACTTGCATGTCATAGTTTTCATTATGTAGCGATTATAATTATAATTTGGTTTTACTGCTATGTTGTTTTTTTGTGTGTAGATAAGTCATCCAATTTACTTATCGAGCATGGAGAATGCTGCCTCAACAATGGGATTAATTTCACCTACGTTCTCACCACTTACTTCAGAATGTTACAACCATTGTGATAAGTCTATCTTTGTCATCAAAGATAAGCAATTATACAGTATGCCGGCAATAGTCAACAAATTGAATGTTCAACACGACGAAAAGCATGGTGAAACAACCATGAACTTAATGGAAAAAATCCTTCGTGGCATAGCCGGGTTAAAAATGATGCGACCTAAATCATTTTCAGTTAAGGATCTTCATGAATTCATGCCAATAGTTAATTTTGTTAAAGAAGACATGCAACCCGATTTATGCATTGTACACAACGGACATGCTGTATTGTTTGCTGAAGAGGATTCACATCAGTGCACTTACACAGATAGATGCATTAGAAAAGCATGTTTCTATGCCAATTTTCACTGCCGATATCTCGCCACATGCAATGTGGAATCTCCTGGCTATTGTATACATTTCCCTTCCGCTCATTCAATAGCCAAGGACAAGAAAAGTTTTGCAGCAATCATTAGTTGCACTTGGTCATATGAAGAATTCAGATTTGTGTACTCAGCACAAGATTTGGATTTGAGCAATTTAGAGCAATCTATTGTTGATGTCGTAAACAATATTATTGCTCTCCAATTTCAAAATAGCAGGGATGTGGCAACATTATATTACTTGTTCAAGCTTGACTTGAGCAAAGTGAATAGAACCACGTTCCTTTCAAGTAATGGGTGGACATGCACTTCTCAATGCTTGAGCGGAAATTCTATTGTTTTGAAGGTGACGGATAGAGGAGGCGAACAGCAAGTACTTAAGTTTGTGAATTTTTCGGTTTTTGGGAATTTGCTGCAAATAAAACAGCAGGATTCTACATCCTGTCCACATCTTCTTCACTTTGACAGATTTCTACGAGGTCCTAATTCCAAAGTATCACTTTTCACGTATAAAGTCTGCAATCCACCACTTACTGAGGTAGAAGCCAAAGAGTGCCTATGCAATTTTTCTCACCTGCTGATTAGTGCTCTTCAAGCTGTGCATAATGTAGGTATTGAACACTGCGACATACGGCTTGAAAACATATGCTTTGATCCAACGAACAACAATCGCATAGTTTTTATTGACCTCGATCGTGCTGTGGATCGAAACATGTTGGGAAAAGATGGATTTGACACATTTTTGATGTACGCAGAGAAATCTTGCATGTTTTCCAATTTACAGGTGCCGTCAGTGGACTTTGTCCAGTTAGGTTACATGGTACTGTGGATTACTCACTTCAATGAAACGGTGAACGGTTTCCAATTCTCTGGAAATTCCAACTATCATAATATGCACTTATTTGCTGGATTGGATAATGAACCTGAGCTTGTTAAAAGTCTGATCAGAAGTGGTGAAGTCCCCAATATTCTTGGAAGTGATCTTCCAGGACGTTCTCAACTTTTTGACGTGCTGCTCCAACGAAGACGAAGACTTTAAGATCTTTCTGCTGTATGTTGTGTATACTGTGTGTATTAGAACATTAAACCCGTAAGATCTTTCTGCTGTATTTTGTATATATACTGTGTGTATTTGAACATCAAACCCGTTTGATCAATTCATCGTGGGGTTCACAAGATTAACAAAGGTTTGATTACATGGAACTTAGGTTAACTTACTGTCTTTGGCGCACCTACTTTGATGTCATAGACATATACTGGTGGGGGGAGGGTACGAACACCTGAAATCTTTCTAGGAATTGCTGAAGTCATCGTAGGAGTACCTTAAGTCATCCTAAGAATACCTTAAATATTTTAAATCATCCTAAGAGTACGTACGAATTTTTCAAGTCATCCTAAGAATATCTGAAATCTTACAGGTATTCCTAAAAAGTTTCTCAAGTCATCCTAGGAATACCTAAAGTTATCGTAGAAAACCTTAAGTCATCCTAAGAATACCGAGAAATTTCTCAAGTCATCCTAGGAATATCTGAAATCTTTCACGTATTCGAAAAAATTTCTCAAGTCATCCTAGGAATACCTGAAATCATCGTAGGAATACCTAACAAGATTTGAAATCATCCTAAGAGTAGCTAAGACTTTCTTAAGTAATCCTAGGAATATCTGAAATTATCTTCCTTAGGTCTTCCTAGGAATACCTTAGGTCTTCCTTAGGTCTTCCTAGGAATACCTTAGGTCTTCCTTAGAAAGATTGGAGATATTCCTAGGACGAAATGACGGTATTAATTTCAAATTAATACCGTCATTTCGTCCTAGGAATATCTCCAATCTTTCTAAGAAAACCTTATGTCTTCCTACGAAAACCTTATGTCTTCCTAGGAATACCTAACAATATTTGAAATTATCCTAGAAATTTCTCATGTCATCTATGAATGCCTAACAATATTACAGGTAGGCATGAGGTGGTACGTATGAGGTGTTGTTGAGTCGCAGGGCTAAGTGTTGTTGACGTTGCTTTTCCTTAAGGGATCTTGGTCTGATTATTCTGACAGCCACTTCCGGCTTTACATGGGGGTGCAGCTCAATATAATCAATGACAGCTGTCACCATTGTTGCAACAGCTGCTGCAACTGCCCCTGTTGTAATGAATGATGAAATTATTGTTATTGTCTTATGGTTTGCGTACTTTCAGACTTTCGATCGTGATCTGGCTGTAGCTGTAGCTGTTGTTGTTGTTGTTGTTGCAGAAGAGCTACAAATATACTAGCATGAATTTACCATTAACACAAACACAAACTACCTTTATCAATGTGTGCAAAGCACCTTTCTGGCCATCCATCTGCAGGAGGGACAAAAACGTCCCCCTCAATCCGATGAGAGAAAGAGGCTGCTTTATTCATTGGCTTTCTGTATCATTTCCAGGATTTCAGGCCAAGGCGTCCTCTCCTCTCCCAGTGTTCAATCCACTGGTATTGACAAGGATGATGGTGAGGCCCTTCCTCCTGCTTCTTTGCATTGTCCCCTCCATTTCCCATCCCTATGATATCGTCTTCCCCTCCCATCTTCCTGCAAGCTTAATTACCATGTGTCTCTTTGTGTTGTTGTAGTTCCAACTCGAATTCACCCAGGTGCAGCAGGTAACACTGTTTAACAACTGATTATTCATCTACACATCTGTTTCTTCATGTGTAGTTACGTCCACTCCAATGAAGGCATCAAGACACCATCCTGAGTATCTAACATTCACTTTCACCTTTCTGTTTATCTCAAGCAATGTTCTCCCGTATGGGATGAAAAGAAGACCACTTAAAAAATGAATTCTTTTTTTTTTTTTTTGTGTTGTGCTTGTGTGTGTTTGTTGTTTGTGTCTATTTCCCTATACAAACAAACACGTTGGTCACTAAACAAACAGGCTTGTCCTGCATCTATGTGCAGTGCCCTAAAACCATCCAGTAGATCTAAGTAACAAATATCCAGGATGGAAACTGAGAAACTGCCAGTCAAAGGCCTCGTTCCACAGCTTCATGCGGAAGACGTTTTTTTTTTCGTTTTTTTTTTTTCTTTTCTACGTTTTTTTTTGGTTTGTTCAAAAAAACCAGCTTTGATGTTTTTAACATTTTGCATGATCATCATGTTGCATAAGGGAGGGACATGGTGTTCCTATTCTATAGCCCAAATACTACATATAGCATGCTGAATGCTAGTTTGTTGCTTTGTATAATAAGTTACTGATATACCACCACACAGTGTGCTACAACAGAAAGGAGGTGGAGGTGTAGTTGTTTTCTCGGGCCCTGGTATGTGCATGCAGTATCCTGAGGGATATCTGGAGTCCCAGGCCAGTCCCTCACAGAGTCGCTCTGATGAGGAAGGAGAGGGCAAAAAAGGAAAGAAGAGAAAGTCTGTTGGTATGTACGTAGGCCTATATGTACACACGCATCTCACCAGACCAGATCCAAGACATCCATCAAAGCGTCCCATAGCCGTCGCAAACGAACGGTCCCGTCCCGTAGCCGTCCCAAACGAACGTATCCGTCCCAAAGGAACGTTAACGTCCCATAGGACTTAAATAAGTCCCGTGGCCGTCCCAGACGAACGTTGCTAATGACACACACCAGCAATCCATTGCTAAGAGACACACACCAGCTCTCTATTGCTAGTGACACACACTAGCTCTCCATTGCTAGTGACACACACCAGCTCTCCATTGCTAGTAGACACACACCAGCTCTCCATTGCTAGTGACACACACAAGCTCTCCATTGCTAATGACACACACCAGCTCTCCATTGCTAGTGACACATACCAGCTCTCCATTGCTAAGAGACACACCAGCTCTCCGTTGCTAGTGACACACACCAGCTCTCCATTGCTAGTGACACACACAAGCTGTCCATTGCTAGTGACACACACCAGCTCTCCATTTCTAATGACACACACCAGCTCTCCATTGCTAATGACACACACCAGCTCTCCATTGCTCAGAGACACACACCAGCTTTCCATTGCTAAGAGACACACACCAGCTCTCCGTTGCTAGTGACACACACCAGCTCTCCATTGCTAAGAAACACACACCAGCTCTCCATTGCTAGTGACACATACCAGCTCTCCATTGCTAGTGGCACACACCAGCTCTCCATTGCCAGTGACACACACCAGCTCTCCATTGCCAGTGACACACACCAGCTCTCCATTGCTAATGACACACACCAGCTCTCCAATGCTAGTGACACACACCAGCTCTCCATTGCTAAGAGACACACACTAGCTCTCCATTGCTAAGAGACACACACTAGCTCTCTGTTGCTAGTGAAACACACCAGCTTTCCATTGCTAATGACACACACCAGCAATCCATTGCTAGTGACACACACCAGCAATCCATTGCTAAGAGACACACACCAGCTCTCTATTGCTAGTGACACACACCAGCTCTCCAATGCTTAATGACACATACCAGCTCTCCATTGCTAGTGACACACACCAGCTCTCCATTGCTAGTGACACACACCAGCTCTCCATTGCTAGTGACACGCACCAGCAATGCGTTGCTCAGAGACACATACCAGCTCTCCGTTGCTCAGAGACACACACCAGCTTTCCATTGCTAAGAGACACACACCAGCTCTCCATTGCTAGTGACACACACCAGCTCTCCATTGCTAGTGACACACACCAGCTCTCCGTTGCTAGTGACACATACCAGCTCTCCATTGCTGCTAAGAGACACACACCAGCTCTCTATTGCTAGTGACACACACCAGCTCTCCATTGCTAGTGACACATACCAGCTCTCCATTGCTAATGACACACAAGCTCTCCATTACTAAGAGACACACACCAGCTCTCCATTGCTAAGAGACACACACTAGCTCTCCATTGCTAGTGACACACACCAGCTCTCCATTGCTAGTGACACACACCAGCTCTCCATTGCTAGTGACACACACCAGCTCTCCATTGCTAATGACACACACCAGCTCTCCATTGCTAGTGACACATACCAGCTCTCCATTGCTAATGACACACACCAGCTCTCCATTGCTAATGACACACACCAGCTCTCCATTGCAAATGACACACACCAGCTCTCCATTGCTAGTGACACATACCAGCTCTCCATTGCTAAGAGACACACACTAGCTCTCCGTTGCTAGTGACACACACCAGCTCTCCATTGCTAAGAGACGCACACCAGCTCTCCATTGCCAGTGACACATACCAGCTCTCCATTGGTGGTGTGAGGGGGTGGGGTATGTTATGTGAGGGACAGGCAACTCTGCTGCCTGTCCATTTGTCACTCTCTCTTTCCGTAGGACTTGCTACGTCCACCCCCATCAGGGGTCCTCATGCTGGCTTGGCCCCCTTAGAAGAAGGAGCAGGAGGTAAGACTGAAATGACTCATTTAACCATCTCTGCAGTTCAAGTTTCACACATAATCAAAATTTCATTTTCAAACTCAATACCACACAATATACACACATCGTACAGCTGCAGTACCTCGTGACCCCCTTGCTGGTGAGGTCCAGGTCCCCCTTGCTGCTCGTGGTGGTGGTGTCCCTCCTGGTAAGAATGTCAATTACACATCCGACACATCTGTCACTTCACCACTTCACTTTTTAGCTACTATCACACCAAGCAACATCTTGAACTACAGCATAGAAAGAAAGAAAAAGGCGATCGTTTGGTGATGCGCTACGGTTGCTAGTTGGAGGAGAAGGCGCGAGAGTGTTAGCTTTAAACCAGTTTCTTTCACAATTGGACAACCCACAGGTTGCCTTTGGCGTTAAATAGAAACAAGGTCAACCATGTCACCCTCCCACATGTGAGATTTTGAAACGGGTTAGGCAAATTTGTTGTCTGTTTTTGTTATTATTATTAAAATTAATTAACTTTAAAAAGAAAACACAACAAATTAAGTACTTGATTGTGTTCTAATATCGTTTTTTAACTTATTTTTATCACCACTCAACAAGTTATTTGCAGCGGAGACGTATGCGCATTAGCGTCTTAGCGCGTAGAGGTGCCCGTTCCATAACCCCATCAGAGGCTCCTTTTGGAACAAGCTGACCACTATAGACTTCAGAGCAGGTATAGAAAATGTATGCATAACGCTACACCCCCACCGTCCAGCTTTGGGGTTCAAATTCCAAACCTTAACAACAGTAAAAACGGTTTTGTGTACTAACAACTAGCAATTGACTAGCAATTGACTAGCAATTCAGAAAGCATTACAAATGGAAGAGTCATGCGTCCTGTATTTATGTGATTTAAAGGTTCCCATAATCACACAACAATAAGACAGAGGACAGAGGTGAAGGTGACCTAGTCGGCCTTCGGGTCTCATGTCAAATTGTGCATGTGTGATTCCCCTTGGGAACAAGTAGAATAGCTGATTTATAGCTTATATAAATTTGTCTGACAAGAGTGATTGTGGGTTCTCTGGCGCCTTTTAGCTCCCATCATCTTACGGTACAGGCCGCTTTTATCCACGACGAAACTCAACTTCAGCTCTAAGTCCATCTCAAAATAGATCAGGTAAGTGCTTGTGTCAGAGGTGTAGGAAGGACTTGTAAGGTGTAGCGGCGGAATGATAAACAATACTCACAATTAGCTCATATTGTTCCCTTGGCTTGAAGAAAGCCGCACCAGACTCCTACCACATAATGCGTAATACAATGTCATTGAATATTCATTGAAACATTGTTTAACAAAGAGTGCAATTGAAGATTTTAATTTCATCTTTGTTGCCCCAACCTAATCTTGCATCTCCATCTGTATACAATACATCGTACAGCTGCAGTACCTCGTGACCCTCTTGCTGGTCTCTATACAAAATGACGCAAATTTCAACCATCTCTTGTTTGTAGTAGTTCGAGCTCAGGCCTCATCACATCAGGAAGCATAGGCGTAGAGTTTTATATATCCCGGAGGGGGCTTGTAAATTTTCGCGATTGGTTATGATTGTAGTTATGTACAAGTTGTTATGAAATGGAGTTACTAGGCTGAACAAACAATACAATGCATGCATTGATTGCTGAAGGTGCACACACATTTGTAGATGGTGAACTGGTAGAGCCATGTTGGTCTAACGCAGTGCTATGGTGCACAAATAGGACACCATTTGGCCACAAAACCTACTCAATACTTTATGCTTAAACACACAGTGCAAATTTTTCAACACTGTGCATGCATGCAAATGGAGGCATCACAATGGGTACTCCCAATTCCCTGATTCCGCCATCAGTAATAGGTTTATCAATTGACAATATACCAGGAGAATGTATGGAGACAAAGGAGTGAGCATGAAGCTATGTACCTAGAAGGATAATTGTATGCTCAGCATTGGAAGAGCCATTTGCATTGCGACACCCTTCGTGCAAACAGCGCAGAAGACGCATTCTTTATCCTCTTTGCCATCATTATGCTCTCTGTATTCGATCAAGTTGTACTTGGATTTCCAATGGACCTGGAATTTTCTACCTGACAGACCACCTCCTTCATGACCTCGCTCATCATCATCACATTCATTACTCTTATTGGAGGCCACCACAACCGCACTCCCACTACTGTCAGCTTTTTCCATCACTGCGACTGGCTCTGCTGCATCTGCTAAACTCTGCGAACCTTTCGGCAGCTCGCAAATCTTAAAGAAGTGGTCGATTCGCTTCATTTGACAAATTGATAATTAGGCCTACTGTATATCGTGTGCATGTGGAATATATCGCGATCGGTACAATTATAAGAGCGCGTGAATAATTAATTTATGAAATTAATGATACAGGTTTCCCGGGGGGGCTGAGCCCCCCCGACTTTTGGCCGGGGGGGGGCCCGGGCCCCTGAGCCCCCCTGGTTTTGACCAGGCTACAGGAAAGGTAGTCGTCATAGCTGCTTCTGCAGTACATGTGCCACCATTGCACTGTGATTCATGGCACTGATTTTAAATAATTTAAATAATTTATTCACGTGCACTGCTACACGATGCTCGCAACGGTGAGTATTGAGCGACGGGGATTACCGGTCATGGGGTAGTCTGCTCCAAAGGACTAACGTGATGTGATCTGGTTTACAGATGGATGGGAGAATAAACGCTTGTATGCGTGCTCTGCGCCGCGGTATGTTTTTTCCCCAATCACTTTTTTCCCCCCTTTCTCTTGCTATCATTATATACTTATTCACAGACATTAGAGTAGCACAAGGATGTAAGAGACACTTCTGTCATTTTTTTTTTTAACCCGTCTACTTGTCGATCAGTACTAGATGATTTGCAGCGAGAGCGTGACGGTCAAGGTAGGTTGGTAGGTTGTGTTGTATAACAATCCCAGTCAAGAATTTGTTGGCAGGGCGTTAGAGCGCGTCCGCGATCTCTCATATGTTGCAGTGATAGCATCGTAGTAACGTATAATGGTTGCCTAGCGGCATGTTGAAAATCTTAACGAATCACGTGCGTCGTGGTAAGTTAGCAACACACAATAACGAGATTCTATTTTCCCATCAGCTGCTATAGGTGCGGTGTGGAAGCAGGTAAGAATTTCCTTTTTAAAGTTTCCCACCTAATTTTATTTTCCCACCAGTTGCTCAGGGTGTTGGCGGTGAGGAAGCAGGCAGAGGTATTGGTGGGGAAGAGGGTAAGAATTTCTTTTTTTCTATTGTTTCTTTCAACGTTTATTCACATTCACAGTTCCTGTAGCCATTAGGGGTTATTTTGAGAGTATTGCCTCCCTGCTGCGTAACCATCCCACTGTCCTGGTTGGTTGAAGTGTGCATTTCATATTTCTTATTTACAATTAAATTGATTTAGCCAAACACCATGCTGGGACTGATGAAGATTGACAACAATGAGGCCATTGTGGTGCGAACCACAATGGCCTCACAACAATTTGGCATCTCCCCAGATATAATCCTGAGGAAGATAGCGTACAGCCACGGCCGCTTTGGGAAGGGGGAGCGAAAGTTCCGCTTCAAGGTCCAGGGAGGCGGCTACCAGCAGGCCAACTGTTTGGGGGTATATCTTTGTTGCCTCCCTGCGACTTTGAAGCAGGAATTGAAGACCTTGCTTGAAGGCACGCATACTGTACATTTCCATTTCCAAGACATCCCAATATGTGTTTTTTTCAAACAGTTCCAGCCCAACTGCCTGCCCCTGTCGCCCAAGACCCCCTTCAGCCTGGTATGTGCAGCATTGAATACTGATCATTAATCACTCTATAACACAATCACTCTTTTATAACCCCTCCTGTGAATGATGACGTTGTTTTCAAACAGTTCCAGCCCAGCTTCCTCCCCCTGATGTTGAGCACGTAGCCCAAAACCCTGGTATGTGCAAGCATTGCAATCTCACTCTGAAATGATCAATCACTCTAAAACTCAAACACACTCTTGCTGTTTTCCATGTCATGTGAAATTCAGAAATGTCTATTCTCTGCTCTCCAAATAGAAGCCTCTCCCCCTCCCCAAGACCTAGAGGAGGGTATGGGATTGTCCCCTGATGCCAGGGCCCCAGCTGAGGAGAGGGAGATGCGCCCTGCTCTACGTGGTGAGGGTGGTGTGAGGGGGTGGGGTATGTTATGTGAGGGACAGGCAACTCTGCTGCGTGTCCATTTGTCACTCTCTCTTTCCATAGGACTTGCTACGTCCACCATCAGGGGTCCTCATGCTAGCTTGGCCCCCCCCACCTCCCCCCACCGCCCCCCTGTTTATCGTGTCCCTGCTGGCCCCCGCCTAGCCCCAGTTGAAGTAGCAGTAGGTAAGACTGAAAAAAACTAATAAATCTCCCTGAAATTACTCTCTTTCTGCATTAGATGCCTCCCACCCAGCCCCAGTTGAAGGAACATGTGGTAAAACTTTAATGACTCATTTTACCATCTCTGTAGTTCAAGGATGTTTTGTGTTTTCACACATAATCGAAATTTCATTTTCAAACTCAACACCACACAATATACACACATCTTATAGCTGCAGCACATCCTGAGGTCCCCCTTGGTAAGCAGTGCTTACACATCTGCAAAATTTCAATAACTCTGAAATGACCATCTGGGGGAGGGTGCGGGAGGGGGATGTGCCCCCTCCCGCGCGAAGCGCGGAAGCTTTTGACGGGTCTTCATCCCGCACATAATTCAATGCACTCTTCCCGTCGCAATCAATTTTTCCCGTCGCAGAAAATCATTCCCGTCGCAATTGATCATTACCGTCGCAAAGGGTCATTCCCGTCGCAGGAGATTATTACCGTCGCAATGCACTCTTCCCGTCGCAATGGATTATTCCTGTCGCAAAAGAACAACAAAGGCATTTTATTTTAATACATACACGTACTTTTATACACGCAGCAAAAATTTACGTTAAATTGCGGTCAATCCAGTAGTTATCATGATCTACTGTAATGATCCCTCCACAAGAAGCACCCTGTGGCCAATTGCAGGCGGGATTCATCCACAATGGATACTTGGCCTCATTTGCTTTTCCAGCCCAGTCATAATCAATTACAGCAATACGCGATTCGGTGTTGGTACATGAAAACATGTTACTAAGCCTCAAATCTCCATGCACATAACCGTTCTCATGTAATATTTTAATGGCCGCTCTGACGACAGCATACTTATCTTTACCAATGTCCATTCGGTTTTGTAACTCATCCATTATAACAACCTTCCAATTTGGTGGTAGATCATGAACTGCAATTAATTGAGGGGCAAAACCACTTTCAGCCATGCATTTGTGTACTTCATCTCCATACGTATTTGTGAACTTCACAATAACAGCCTTGCATTTTACTTCTTTCTCCTCTGTCATCCAGCTCATATTTGCTGAATATACCAACCGACTCAAGCGGCTGGAATATTCAAGTGTGGCGTCACAGTTGAAGTACTTGAATGATGTAAAATACGGAAAATCACTTGCGTCGGATTGATTGGCTTTAGATATAAATGCCTTCAATGCTTTAAAACAAAAACATAACGAGTTAGTAATGTGTGAACCAGGGATCAATGCCAGCCGAAGAGTTGGGACTAAATTTTCTACAAACACAAAAGATTTTCCATTTACAATACCAACAATGCTTATGTTGGGCCCAGAAAGTATTAAAAATATGCATGGACAACTGAAATTTAATTGCTCTTTGATGTATTTGGAATAGTAGCAAACACACTGCATTTCAGCAGAGATAATATATAGAGGGATTGGAAGCGAATCACGTGCGCTATACCTCTGCGCGGGACATCCGAGGTAGTGATAATCGCACCTCCGAACTTGTGAAAAGGGGTGGATTTTTGGGAAGTCACTGTCGAACTTTCGCTTGAATCTCCTTACAGGTACGCCGTAATATTCAGCTGATGCTACAAATCGATGGCCCAGTGAATCTAGTTGAAACTATAAATATAATGTATGCTGTAATTCAGCTTTGCCGCGACGGTTTTACGGTGTCAAAGTAGAAAAGTATGATTTTTTTTTCTTTCGTTGGGGTTAGCTCTTTGCATAGTGACGTTATGGTCTTGCATTTGTGCTAGAAATGATTAACTGCGTTCGTATTGTGTTTTGAGATGTTTTTCAATCCTAAGGAACAGTCCTAAGTGGACTTCCATGGGTTTTGACCCTTTACGATTACGGGACAGTATCTTTGTAAGTTAAAGAGCAAAGCAATCGCAGTATTTTTTTCCTAATAGTACAAGGTCTAAAGTGTGTCTTAGTGATGTTCTCTTAATTTTGGGGTGCGTTTTCTGGTTACAAATTTTGCCGCTATCTATATCACAAATTAATATTCTACGTGCATTGGGCCAGGGTGGACGGGGGGGGGGGGGGGGGGGGGGGGGGGGGAGGGGGGTACATGTCCGTTACTGACTAAAGTGATTTACTTATTGTCCTGATGCTTTTAGCAGACATGAGCAAGAGATAACTAAGGTTAGGCCGAAGAAAGGAAGAGTCTGGAAAGACAGAAACCCAAAGTCCTCACTGTCTCTATTCCACGTGCTGCTGTTTCTGGCTGCTGCATCCAGGTCTTTTTTGTTCACCTTCCTTGTCAAATGCTCTGCAGCACTCTGGTCATATTGATCAGCCTGTCTCTCAGCTTACTGTGTCACTACCAATATCCTTATACATGAATGGCCTAGTGACATCTATGAATTCGCACTCACACCGACTGAGCATTCTTAAACTGCCACCACAGTGGGTTTAGCCTCCATGACACCGTTGTGTTTGTGCAAAGTAGGGCTTCAAGAAGTCTGTCGTCCAAGTGTCACTTTGTCAATAGCTTTCAATGCATCACTGAAATGGACATCTGGCTTACAAAAGTCCTTATTAACCTGCTTTCCCAAGAGAGGTGAACCTTCAACCTCTAGAAGACGAGCACAGATCTGGCTAAAGTACCATTCATTGCGCACATCAGAAGCATTCCTGTGTGTGTGTGGAAAACATTTTTGCTCCAAGCTGGCTGTCTTACAATCTCATCAATTTTCATACAATTTGTTGGTCATTCCATGTTTTAGTAATTGGTCAAAACAAAGTATTGTCCAAACACTACAGCAGAAAGCAGTCATGGTTCAGATGATTTAACACATCTTGAATATAACGCGATTCGATACACTGCTGGTTATGTACCATGGGTGCTGAAGAAGAAAGTAGCCAAATCTCACCATTCAAATAAGAAAGATCTCCTCTGTCTTGATGACCTTTCTACTGATGTGTGATGATGATGATCCTGGCTCATCAGCTGATTGGATCCGTGCAGTGGATCATGGCAGTCTCATCCACATAAACAACATGACCTTTGAGCTCTTTCTTTCTATGGAGCAGTCTATTCGAACATGTGTTAAAGCAGGTCAAGAACTTGGAGATGCAAGATCTCAGTTGAAGGAAGATGAGAATGTCCTTTTCTACTGGTCTATATTGACAGCAAATCGGTCTGATGATGTTGATACTACCATCTTGGAGATGGTAGTAGACCTGTGGATAACAGTGCGGGGGGGGGGTTTAATTGGCTGGTGCATGGGTGGAAGAATACAAAATCACCCAAAAGAAGACAACACAGAAATCTAAAGCCCTTAGGAAACAACTGAACTGAACCCCCTTCCCCCTCCCCTCACACACCCTTTTTTGCGTGTGTTTAGTTGAAGTGGTAGTTACAAAAAAGTTACTCCGTACATGTCCTAAACTGTATGGCTTCGTTTCCTTTCCTCGGATATCCCGCGTTAATTAGTGTTAAGTGCCTCCGCTTCCAATCCCTCTATATATTATCTCTGATTTCAGGGTCATAGTTTGTTGAGCATTGCTCATTTTTTCCTTCATAAATAAGCTTTACATGCCTGTTGATACTCATCATTCCATCTGCACTAGTCGCATTATCTGCAACAATTGATTGATTTATGTATTCTCCAAGTTTGTTCAAAACTACTGCATTTCTCTCTTCCTCAGACGGGTAAATCATTGCCATTGAAATAATGAAACCTTGCAAGAACTCCATGTCTTTTATATCAATATTTGATGGATCCTGTGATGTATACAGCTTTATAAAATTACCAAATTCTTTGTGCAACAAAGAGATTGGAATAAAGTCTTTCGTTTCACACCCACCTTCCTTATACCGATAGGGAGCAATACAATACACCTCTTGATGAAGAGTTTTGACCCAGGAACTACTACTTTTGCTTGAGAAGGTAGCAAAACAAGAAGCAGATTCAGAGGCGACTTTACATACTGCAATACTCTTTAGCTCTAGGTATGAATGATAAAATATAAATATGTATTTTCAAAACTGTGAGTGGGGTGGAGGTAGATGATGATGCCTTCAATACAAAACAATATCCAAAATCATTGAGTGCAGTAGAACAATGGAAATGCAAACATTACACCCCGAATGCGCACATCAGTCCATGGTCCATCAACATAAAATTAATATTTGACTATGGTCATTATCTCTGATTTCAGGGTCATAGTTTGTTGAGCATTGCTCATTTTTTCCTTCTTAAATAAGCTTTACATGCCTGTTGATACTCATCATTCCATCTGCACTAGTCGCATTATCTGCAACAATTGATTGATTTATGTATTCTCCAAGTTTGTTCAAAACTACTGCATTTCTCTCTTCCTCAGACGGGTAAATCATTGCCATTGAAATAATGAAACCTTGCAAGAACTCCATGTCTTTTATATCAATATTTGATGGATCCTGTGATGTATACAGCTTTAGAAAATTACCAAATTCTTTGTGCAACAAAGAGATTGGAATAAAGTCTTTCGTTTCACACCCACCTTCCTTATACCGATAGGGAGCAATACAATACACCTCTTGATGAAGATTTTTGACCCAGGAACTACTACTTTTGCTTGAGAAGGTAGCAAAACAAGAAGCAGATTCGGAGGCGACTTTACATACTGCAATACTCTTTAGCTCTAGGTATGAATGATAAAATATAAATATGTATTTTCAAAACTGTGAGTGGGGTGGAGGTAGATGATGATGCCTTCAATACAAAACAATATCCAAAATCATTGAGTGCAGTAGAACAATGGAAATGCAAACATTACACCCCGAATGCGCACATCAGTCCATGGTCCATCAACATAAAATTAATATTTGACTATGGTGATTCCACTGTGCATGAAAACATTAAACATTTAAACATGGCTCCTTAATCTTCCCCTTAACCTTCTCACATGGCCAAATTCATACGATGATGAACTTGGATGGCTATACCAGCATTACAAATTATTGGTACCACGTGAGCAGACAATTGCATTTGTTCCCATTTGGGGTTATTGATTACTCATACCCAGGTGCCCAGTATATAGTAAAATAGCTATACACAGAGTGATGTAAGACATGTGTGATGCCATATGCAATTCCATGGTGTACACTTTCAAATGTTTTGCTCTGCTGCTCAGCCTAGTTATAAGAGTACACATATAATGTCACAATACATACCAGCAGATGAAGTTGAGCAGCATTACGCTTATTTATTGTAGGATTGCATCTATGAATAATAAACTGCTAACCACGTAAACAACACATACCTTCCAGTCTTGGTCTTTTACTTGGCATAGCTGCATCTGATGAAAACACAAGATGCAGGTCAACATCAGATGACAAATCTGATGAACCCACTTAAATGCTGATCACAATTGATGTTAATGATGAATCTGATGACCACACTGGATGAACAATACAGATTTTAAATATGATATGGATAGTAGATGTAGACCAGTACATAGTTCTTTAAGTTAAAAACCCAATTTTGCTGTGATCCGTTCAATATGTGGAGAGGGGTCACTAAATGATTAAGATTAATTAACAAGCCTTAGAAGTCATGTGACCTATTTCTTTTCCAAGCATATATTGCCAAGTGGTATAGGCACAGATGTGTGCAATTAGATTTTAATAAAGATATAAGGTTACTGTTCTCCATTGTAGATGATGACTATTATGACATTCAAAAAGGTACAGTAAAATGTACAGTGAGACTGAATCAAATATTGTATGAGTATGGTAGGTGGTAGGGAAAGGAGGGAGGAAGGTTCAGGGAATGTATAGTGCACATGTACATGTCTCACTTGACTCACACCCTGAAACACACCTGAATGCATGTGTGTACATCAGTTACACACACACACACACACACACACACACAAACACACACACACACACACACATAACATGATAAACAAGGTGGAGGTAGGAGAGGACAGTGATGGACAAGGTGGAGGTAAAAGAGGATATGAACTGCATGTTTGTGTTCATAGCCTCGGTAAGTTAGTTAGTGGTATCTAGGCATTGTAATGAATGCAATCAGAAAAGAATTCATGAGGATGTCCCCAAGACAGTACATTATTTTTAGAGGCACATGGAATCAGTAGAAAATCCATGTACAGTGAGACTGAATCACATCACATGGGGTGGGTATGGTAGGTGGTAGGGAAAAGGAGGGAAGGGAAAGACAAATACATACTTGCAGGAGCAGGAGTTCTAGTAAGCAGTACAGTACGCTGTTTCTCTTTCTCAGCCAGCTGTTCCTGTACCGAAGTCAGCTGTTTCTCTTTCTCAGTCAGCTGTTCCCGTACCAAAGTCAGCTGTTTCAGTATCTCCTGCACATAAAAAAATGAAATGAAACTCTTGGCCAAGGTGTAGAACATAAATAGCAGATACATGTACAATCACAATCCACCCTGATATCAATTCTTGTACCTCGTACACTACAGGATTCGTCTGCTGCTCCTTTTCCAGCTTGTTCTTTTCCTTTTCCAGCTCTTTCTTTTCCTTTTCCAGCTCTTTCTTTTCCTTTTCCAGCTTTTTCTTTTCCTTTTCCAGCTCCGCCAAGTCCTTAAATGATACAAAAGTACACAATTTCTATCACATGTCCACAGTACTACTCCAAAAATGGGTAAAAAGAACATACATTATCGAGTATGACAGCAAAAAGACATTCATTATCATTATCATAGAGTCTGATAGTTTCCATTTTGCAAGGGCATGTGTGAACGTAACAACCTCCGAACTGGTACCACAACACTTAGGAAATTAGCACTTACATCATGTGATGATGTTGCCACAACTGTTGCGCCACCAACAGCCCCCAAAACTTTGCCATCATCATCAAAGATAACTGTTGAATCTCTGGACGAACCTTCTGCAGGCATTGTAGGAGCACTCCTATAAAGGAGGGTGTTTTAGTGACACCTAACAAATGGCTTAGGACAAAGTGCACAGAAGCAAAGCACTGAGCAGAACATGTGGTACCTTATAAGCCAACCAAACAACACAGAGATAGCTACTTCACGCCAATGATACATAAATACTTCATTACCTGATATAATCTCGGTTTGCAGAAGGGCCAGCCTCCTCCATATTTACCTCTGAATCTGAATGGACACGGGGTGGGGGTAGTAGTAATTCAGGAAGAGCAAGTGCCTAGGCATATTATATAGACTACATTTGTGAGCGAAGCGCGACTACTGGGACAACGATGCTGGTAAACATAAACATTCGGGGGGGGGGAAGCAAAGAGTGAGATGGGACAAATTTGGGGTTCGGATTCGGAACGGGCGCACCCTAAAACCCCTAAACCCCTAAATAATACCCTACGACTTCATGGTGAGTATATATACCCACAGGCACATCACTCTGAGTACAAAACACTTGCTATCTACACTCGTTAATCATTGTATATCTATTCTTTAAGGTTTTAGTAGGCCAACTACCATACGGTGGTGCTGTTGCTGTTAGTTAAAAATGCATACCACCCCTGCGTCATAAGACGCTAAACTAGTCACCCCCGCGCATAACATGAGCTGCAGTATACCAAATTTAAGTGTTGACAGATTAATCCCATAAAGAATTAAACTTAACACTGCTAAACTTAATAATACCTCTGGATTTATTATTATGTTAAAAGTTTCATACAAGATGTAGAGGACTCGAACCTACATTCCCCAGATAATGAGTCTGGTAACTAACCTTTAGTCAACTCTACTATCACACCGTCGGCTAACACTATCCAATCCAGCATTTATTAAGTAGTAAGCATACTATATGTCATTTGGTTACTAAATGGAAGGCTTGAAAACAAATAACCATGCACAGTGCTGGGTCATGTGGTAATAACCCGTAGCTACTTTGGTACTAACAATAAGTGCCCACATTCATATGCCATTCAAGAGAAAAACTTGTTGTGAACCAGGCTCACTGACTCTAACACTTCAAAACATGCATGACTAAACAAAGACAGGTTAGGTTAGGTGTGTAGGCACATGATTCTAAACACAACAAAAGGAACCCTCACTTACATAATGGTTCACTTGGATATCATTACTTACTTGTCATTTGTTTCTTTGTGGCAGAGGGTACTGTGGTAAGAGAACCAGCTACTTACCCTTCCCTCATAGGTGCTTAACACATAAACTTTGCCCAGGATGTATTATAGTGCCTCACCAAATATCAAGTACTAAGCACGCTATTAACAAGTAAAGGTTCTGAATCACTATGCTTTCCAGTTGCAACCATGTTATTTAGGTTTCATGTCTAAATCAACTTACTTTCCCTTTTTTTAGAAGCGTTCTTTCTTGGTGGCATTCTGCAAAACAAAATGTTTTCTATTCCACAGCTAAATGTGTACACACACTGTACCCGTAAGTAAATGCACACACATAGACCGCATATTCCACCAGCTTCCACCCCCCCAAACACCTATCATCACCTATTTTATGTGGTTCTAAATAAAGCCTCATGGAAGCCTCACCTTTGCCTTAGGTATCACAAGCTGAATGTTCCAAAACCAGGGACAGAATATATACCAGTGGCACAGGAAAAGTAGAGCTAGAGTGAAAAAAGAGAAATTAGATTAAAAATTCTTTCCGACATAGAACGAAGATAGCCTAAAGTACGCTCGCTAGGGCAAAGCTAGCTGGTGTGGCACACATGCATGTACCCACAAAACAAGCTTCCCGTCCTCAGACATACACACACCCACACCCCAACATGATACAATAATAGCAAATAGCAATAAAGCCTCATCCAAGCTAGCCTCACCTTTGACGTTTGACAGTAGAAGTATCACAAGCTGAAAGCTGAATGTTCAATAAGTGCTCAATCCACGAGTAAGTCTTCAAACAGGAACAGAGTAACCAGACAGAACAGAGGAAGCAGTAGTCACTAACATAGTAGCTTTTAAA